>CAKAJA020000724.1:0-33617 GCA_916610235.2 Lasioglossum morio | reverse complement strand
TGCGTTATGCTTTATGCGTTATGCGTTATGCGTTATGCGTTATGCGTTATGTGTTATGCGTTATGCGTTATGCGTTATGCATTATGCGTTATGCGTTATGCGTTATGCGTTATGCGTTATGCGTTATACGTTATGAGTTATGCGTTATGCGTTATGCGATATGCGTCATGCATCAAGCCTTATGCGGTAACGTTATGCGTTATGCGTTTTGCGTTATACGTTATGCAATATGCGTAATGCGTTATGCGTTATGTGTTATACTTTATGCGTTATGCGTTATGTGTTATACTTTATGCGTTATGCGTTATGCGTTATTCGTTATGCGTTATGCGTTATGCGTTATGCGATATGCGTTATGCGTTATGCGGTATGCGTTATGCTTTATGCGTTATGCGTTATGCGTTATACGGTATGCGTTATGCGTTATACGTTATGCGTTATGCGTTATGCGTTATGCGATATGCGTTATGCGTTATGCGGTATGCGTTATGCTTTATGCGTTATGCGTTATGCGTTATGCGTTATGCGTTATGCTTTATGCGTTATGCTTTATGCGTTATGCGTGATCCGTTATGCGTTAGGCGTTATGCGTTATGCGTTAACGTTATGCGTTATGCCTTATGCGTTATGCGTTATGGGTTATGCGTTATGTGTTATGCGATATACGTTATGCGTTATGCGTTATGCGTTATGCGTTATGCGTTATACGTTGTACGTTATGCGTGATGCGTTATGTTTTATGCGATATGCGTTATGCGTTATGCGTTATGCGTTATGCGTTATGCGTTATGCGTTATGCGTTATGCGTTATGCGTTATGCGTTATGCGTTATGGGTTATGCGTTATGTGTTATGCGATATACGTTATGCGTTATGCGTTATGCGTTATGCGTTATGCCTTATGCGTTATGCGTTATGGGTTATGCGTTATGTGTTATGCGTTATGCGTTATGCGTTATGCGTTATGCGTTATGCGTTATGCGTTATGCGTTATGCGTTATGCGTTATGCGTTATGCGTTATGCGTTATGCGTTATGCGTTATGCGTTATGCGTTATGCGTTATGCGTTATGCGTTATGCGTTATGCGTTATGCGTTATGCGTTATGCGTTATGCGTTATGCGTTATGCGTTATGCGTTATGCGTTATGCGTTATGCGTTATGCGTTATACGTTATGCGTTGTGCGTTATAAGTTTGCGTTATGCGTTATGCGTTATGCGTTATGCTTTATGCGTTATGCGTTATGCGTTATGCGTTATGCGTTATGCGTTATGCGTTATGCATTATGCGTTATGCGTTATGCGTTATGCGTTATACGTTATGAGTTATGCGTTATGCGTTATGCGATATGCGTCATGCATCAAGCCTTATGCGGTAACGTTATGCGTTATGCGTTTTGCGTTATACGTTATGCAATATGCGTAATGCGTTATGCGTTATGTGTTATACTTTATGCGTTATGCGTTATGTGTTATACTTTATGCGTTATGCGTAATGCGTTATGCGTTATGCGTTATGCGTTATGCGTTATGCGTTATGCGTTATGCGTTATGCGTTATGCGTTATGGGTTATGCGTTATGTGTTATGCGATATGCGTTATGCGTTATGCGTTATGCGTTATGCGTTATGCGTTGTGCGTTATACGTTTGCGTTATGCGTTATGCGTTATGCGTTATACGGTATGCGTTATGCGTTATACGTTATGCGTATGCGTTATGCGTTATGCGATATGCGTTATGCGTTATGCGGTATGCGTTATGCTTTATGCGTTATGCGTTATGCGTTATGCGTTATGCTTTATGCGTTATGCTTTATGCGTTATGCGTGATCCGTTATGCGTTAGGCGTTATGCGTTATGCGTTAACGTTATGCGTTATGCCTTATGCGTTATGCGTTATGGGTTATGCGTTATGCCTTATGCGATATACGTTATGCGTTATGCGTTATGCGTTATGCGTTATGCGTTATGCGTTATGCGTTATATGTTGTACGTTATGCGTGATGCGTTATGTTTTATGCGATATGCGTTATGCGTTATGCGTTATGCGTTATGCGTGATGCGTTATGCGTAATGCGTTATGCGTTATGTGTTATACTTTATGCGTTATGCGTAATGCGTTATGCGTTATGCGTTATGCGTTATGCGTTATGCGTTATGCGTTATGCGTTATGCGTTATGCGTTATGCGTTATGCGTTATGCGTTATGCGTTATGCGTTATGCGTTATGCGTTATGCGTTATGCGTTATGCGTTATGCGTTATGCGTTATGCGTTATGCGTTATGCGTTATGCGTTATGCGTTATGCGTTATGCGTTATGCGTTATGCGTTATGCGTTATGCGTTATGCGTTATGCGTTATGCGTTATGCGTTATGCGTTATGCGTTATGCGTTATGCGTTATGCGTTA
This sequence comes from Lasioglossum morio, assembly GCA_916610235.2. Classification (NCBI taxonomy): domain Eukaryota; kingdom Metazoa; phylum Arthropoda; class Insecta; order Hymenoptera; family Halictidae; genus Lasioglossum; species Lasioglossum morio. The sequence goes on along the minus strand of CAKAJA020000724.1, from coordinate 31,209 downwards.
TGCGTTATACGTTATGCGTTGTGCGTTATAAGTTTGCGTTATGCGTTATGCGTTATGCTTTATGCGTTATGCGTTATGCGTTATGCGTTATGCGTTATGTGTTATGCGTTATGCGTTATGCGTTATGCATTATGCGTTATGCGTTATGCGTTATGCGTTATGCGTTATGCGTTATACGTTATGAGTTATGCGTTATGCGTTATGCGATATGCGTCATGCATCAAGCCTTATGCGGTAACGTTATGCGTTATGCGTTTTGCGTTATACGTTATGCAATATGCGTAATGCGTTATGCGTTATGTGTTATACTTTATGCTTTATGCGTTATGTGTTATACTTTATGCGTTATGCGTTATGCGTTATTCGTTATGCGTTATGCGTTATGCGTTATGCGTTATGCGTTATGCGTTATGCGTTATGCGATATGCGTTATGCGTTATGCGTTATGCGTTATGCGTTATGCGTTATGCGTTATTCGTTATGCGTTATGCGTTATGCGTTATGCGTTATGCGTTATGCGTTATGCGTTATGCGTTATGCGTTATGGGTTATGCGTTATGCGTTATGCGTTATGCGTTATGCGTTATGCGTTATGCGTTGTGCGTTATAAGTTTGCGTTATGCGTTATGCGTTATGCGTTATGCGGTATGCGTTATGCTTTATGCGTTATGCGTTATGTGTTATTCGTTATGCTTTATGCGTTATGCTTTATGCGTTATGCGTGATCCGTTAAGCGTTAGGCGTTATGCGTTATGCGTTAACGTTATGAGTTATGCCTTATGCGTTATGCGTTATGGGTTATGCGTTATGTGTTATGCGATATACGTTATGCGTTATGCGTTATGCGTTATGCGTTATGCGTTATGCGTTATACGTTGTACGTTATGCGTGATGCGTTATGTTTTATGCGATATGCGTTATGCGTTATGCGTTATGCGTTATGCGTGATGCGTTATGCGTAATGCGTTATGCGTTATGTGTTATACTTTATGCGTCATGCGTAATGCGTTATGCATTATGCGTTATGCGTTATGCGTTATGCGTTATGCGTTATGCGTTATGCGTTATGCGTTATGCGTTATGCGTTATGCGTTATGCGTTATGCGTTATGCGTTATGCGTTATGCGTTATGCGTTATGCGTTATGCGTTATGCGTTATGCGTTATGCGTTGTGCGTTATAAGTTTGCGTTATGCGTTATGCGTTATGCGTTATGCTTTATGCGTTATGCGTTATGCGTTATGCGTTAACGTTATGAGTTATGCCTTATGCGTTATGCGTTATGGGTTATGCGTTATGTGTTATGCGATATACGTTATGCGTTATGCGTTATGCGTTATGCGTTATGCGTTATGCGTTATACGTTGTACGTTATGCGTGATGCGTTATGTTTTATGCGATATGCGTTATGCGTTATGCGTTATGCGTTATGCGTGATGCGTTATGCGTAATGCGTTATGCGTTATGTGTTATACTTTATGCGTCATGCGTAATGCGTTATGCGTTATGCGTTATGCGTTATGCGTTATGCGTTATGCGTTATGCGTTATGCGTTATGCGTTATGCGTTATGCGTTATGCGTTATGCGTTATGCGTTTTGCGTTATGCGTTATGCGTTATGCGTTATGCGTTATGCGTTATGCGTTATGCGTTATGCGTTATGCGTTATGCGTTATGCGTTGTGCGTTATAAGTTTGCGTTATGCGTTATGCGTTATGCGTTATGCTTTATGCGTTATGCGTTATGCGTTATGCGTTATGCGTTATGCGTTATGCGTTATGCATTATGCGTTATGCGTTTTGCGTTATACGTTATGAGTTATGCGTTATGCGTTATGCGATATGCGTCACGCATCAAGCCTTATGCGGTAACGTTATGCGTTATGCGTTTTGCGTTATACGTTATGCAATATGCGTAATGCGTTATGCGTTATGTGTTATACTTTATGCGTTATGCGTTATGTGTTATACTTTATGCGTTATGCGTAATGCGTTATGCGTTATGCGTTGTGCGTTATGCGTTATGCTTTATGCGTTATGCGTTATGCGTTATGCGTTATGCGTTATGCGTTATGCGTCATGCGTTATGCGTTATGCGTTATGCGTTATGCATTTTGCATTATGCGCTATGCGTTATGCGTTATGCGTTATGCGTTATGCATTATGCGTTGTGCGTTATACGTTTGCGTTGTGCGTTATGCGTTATGCGTTATGTGTTATGCGTTATGCGTTATGCGTTATGCGTTACGCATTATGCGTTATGCGTTATGCGTTATGCGTTATACGGTATGCGTTATGCGTTATGCGTTATGCGTTATGCGTTATGCGTTATGCGTTATGCGTTATGCGTTATGCGTTATGCGTTATGCGTTATGCGTTATGCGTTATGCGTTATGTGTTATGCGTTATGCGTTATGCGTTATGCGTTATGCGTTATGCGCTATGCGTTATGCGTTATGTGTCATACTTTATGCGTTATGCGTAATGCGTTATGCGTTATGCGTTATGCGTTATGCGTTATGCGTTATGCGTTATGCGTTATGCGTTATGCGTTATGCGTTATGCGTTATGCGTTATGCGTTATGCGTTATGCGTTTTGAGTTATGCGTTATGCGTTATGCGTTATGCGTTATGCGTTATGCGTTATGCGTTATGCGTTATGCGTTATGCGTTATGCGTTATGCGTTATGCGTTATGCGTTATGCGTTATGCGTTATGCGTTATGCGTTATGCGTTGTGCGTTATAAGTTTGCGTTATGCGTTAGGCGTTATGCGTTATGCGTTAACGTTATGCGTTATGCCTTATGCGTTATGCGTTATGGGTTATGCGTTATGTGTTATGCGATATACGTTATGCGTTATGCGTTATGCGTTATGCGTTATACGTTGTACGTTATGCTTTATGCGTTATGTTTTATGCGATATGCGTTATGCGTTATGCGTTATGCGTTATGCGTTATGCGTTATGCGTTATGCGTTATGCGTTATGCGTTATGCGTTAGGCGTTATGCGTTATGCGTTAACGTTATGCGTTATGCCTTATGCGTTATGCGTTATGGGTTATGCGTTATGTGATATGCGATATACGTTATGCGTTATGCGTTATGCGTTATGCGTTAGGCGTTATGCGTTATGCGTTAGGCGTTATGGGTTTTCCGGTGTTCGTTATGCGTTGTGCATTATGCGTTAGGCGTTATACGTTATGCGTTATGCGTTATGCTTTATGCGTTATGCGTTATGTGTTATGCGTTATGCTTTATGCGTTATGCGTTATGCTTTATGCGTTATGCATTGGGCGTTATGCGTTATGCGTTAGGCGTTATGGGTTTTCCGGTGTTCGTTATGCGTTGTGCATTATGCGTTAGGCGTTATGAAGTATGGGTTATGGTTTATGCGTTATGCGTTGTGCGTTATGCGTGATGCGTTATGCGTTATTCGTTATGCGTTATGCGTTATGCGTTATGCTTTATGCGTTATGCGTTATGCGTTATGCGTTATGCTTTATGCGTTATGCGTTATGCTTTATGCGTTATGCATTAGGCGTTATGCGTTATGCGTTAGGCGTTATGGGTTTTCCGGTGTTCGTTATGCGTTGTGCATTATGCGTTAGGCGTTATGAAGTATGGGTTATGGTTTATGCGTTATGCGTTGTGCGCTATACGTTTGCGTTATGCGTTATGCGTTATACGTTATGCGTTATGCTTTATGCGTGATCCGTTATGTGTTAGGCGATATACGTTTTGCGGTATTCGTTATGCGTTATGCGTTATGCGTTATCCGTTGTTCGTTATGCATTATGCGTTGTGCGTTATACGTTTGCGTTATGCATTATGCGTTATGCGTTATACGGTATGCGTTATGCGTTATACGTTATGCGTTATGCGTTATGCGATATGCGTTATGTGTTATGCGTTATGCATTATGCTTTATGCGTTATGCGTTATGAGTTACACGTTATGCGTTATTCGATATGCGTTATGCGTTATGCGTTATGCGTTATGCGTGATTCGTTATGCGTTAAGCATTATGCGTTTTGCTGTATTCGTTATGCGTTGTGCGTTATACGTTTGCGTTATGCGTTATGCGTTATACGGTTTGCGTTATGCGTTATACGTTATGCGTTATGCGTTATGCGATATGCGTTATGCGTTATGCGTTATGCGTTATGCATTATGCTTTATGCGTTATGCGTTATGCGTTATGCGTTATGCTTTATGCGTTATGCGTTATGTGTTATACTTTATGCGTTATGCGTAATGCGTTATGCGTTATGCGTTATGCGTTATGCGTTATGCGTTATGCGTTATGCGTTATGCGTTATGCGTTATGCGTTATGCGTTATGCGTTATGCGTTATGCGTTATGCGTTATGCGTTATGCGTTATGCGTTGTGCGTTATAAGTTTGCGTTATGCGTTATGCGTTATGCGTTATGCGTTATGCGTTATGCGTTATGCGTTATGCGTTATACGTTATGCGTTATGCGTGATCCGTTATGTGTTAGGCGATATACGTATTGCGGTATTCGTTATTCGATATGCGTTATGCGTTATGCGTTATGCGTTATGCGTTATGCGTTATGCGTGATCCGTTATGCGTTAAGCATTATGCGTTTTGCTGTATTCGTTATGCGTTGTGCGTTATACGTTTGCGTTATGCGTCAAGCGTTATGCGTTATACGGTATGCGTTATGCGTTATACGTTATGCGTTATGCGTTATGCGATATGCGTTATGCGTTATGCGTTATGCGTTATACGTTGTACGTTATGCGTTATGCGATATGCGTCATGCATCAAGCCTTATGCGGTAACGTTATGCGTTATGCGTTTTGCGTTATACGTTATGCAATATGCGTAATGCGTTATGCGTTATGTGTTATACTTTATGCGTTATGTGTTATGCGTTATGCGTTATGCGTTATGCGTTATGCGATATGCGCTATGCGTTATGCGTTAGGTGTCATACTTTATGCGTTATGCGTAATGCGTTATGCGTTATGCGTTATGCGATGTGCGTTAAGCGTTATGCGTTATGCGTTATGCGTTATGCGTTATGCGTTATGCGTTATGCGTTATGCGTTATGCGTTATGCGTTATGCGTTATGCGTTATGCGTTTTGCGTTATGCGTTATGCGTTATGCGTTATGCGTTATGCGTTATGCGTTATGCGTTATGCGTTTTGCGTTATGCGTTATGCGTTATGCGTTATGCGTTATGCATTATGCGTTATGCGTTATACGTTATACGTTATGAGTTATGCGTTATGCGTTATGCGATATGCGTCATGCATCAAGCCTTATGCGGTAACGTTATGCGTTATGCGTTTTGCGTTATACGTTATGCAATATGCGTAATGCGTTATGCGTTATGTGTTATACTTTATGCGTTATGCGTTATGTGTTATACTTTATGCGTTATGCGTTATGCGTTATGCGTTATGCGTTATGCGTTATGCGTTATGCGTTAACGTTATGCGTTATGCCTTATGCGTTATGCGTTATGGGTTATGCGTTATGTGTTATGCGATATACGTTATGCGTTATGCGTTATGCGTTATGCGTTATACGTTGTACGTTATGCTTTATGCGTTATGTTTTATGCGATATGCGTTATGCGTTATGCGTTATGCGTTATGCGTTATGCGTTATGCGTTATGCGTTATGCGTTATGCGTTAGGCGTTATGCGTTATGCGTTAACGTTATGCGTTATGCCTTATGCGTTATGCGTTATGGGTTATGCGTTATGTGATATGCGATATACGTTATGCGTTATGCGTTATGCGTTATGCGTTAGGCGTTATGCGTTATGCGTTAGGCGTTATGGGTTTTCCGGTGTTCGTTATGCGTTGTGCATTATGCGTTAGGCGTTATACGTTATGCGTTATGCGTTATGCTTTATGCGTTATGCGTTATGTGTTATGCGTTATGCTTTATGCGTTATGCGTTATGCTTTATGCGTTATGCATTGGGCGTTATGCGTTATGCGTTAGGCGTTATGGGTTTTCCGGTGTTCGTTATGCGTTGTGCATTATGCGTTAGGCGTTATGAAGTATGGGTTATGGTTTATGCGTTATGCGTTGTGCGTTATGCGTTATGCGTTATGCGTTATGCTTTATGCGTTATGCCTTATGCGTTATGCGGTATGCGTTATGCGTTATGCGTTATGCGTTATGCGTTATACGGTATGCGTTATGCGTTATACGTTATGCGTTATGCGTTATGCGATATGCGTCATGCATCAAGCCTTATGCGGTAACGTTATGCGTTATGCGTTTTGCGTTATACGTTATGCAATATGCGTAATGCGTTATGCGTTATGTGTTATACTTTATGCGTTATGCGTTATGTGTTATACTTTATGCGTTATGCGTAATGCGTTATGCGTTATGCGTTATGCGTTATGCGTTATGCGTTAACGTTATGCGTTATGCCTTATGCGTTATGCGTTATGGGTTATGCGTTATGTGTTATGCGATATACGTTATGCGTTATGCGTTATGCGTTATGCGTTATACGTTGTACGTTATGCTTTATGCGTTATGTTTTATGCGATATGCGTTATGCGTTATGCGTTATGCGTTATGCGTTATGCGTTATGCGTTATGCGTTATGCGTTATGCGTTATGCGTTAGGCGTTATGCGTTATGCGTTAACGTTATGCGTTATGCCTTATGCGTTATGCGTTATGGGTTATGCGTTATGTGATATGCGATATACGTTATGCGTTATGCGTTATACGTTATGCGTTAGGCGTTATGCGTTATGCGTTAGGCGTTATGGGTTTTCCGGTGTTCGTTATGCGTTGTGCATTATGCGTTAGGCGTTATACGTTATGCGTTATGCGTTATGCTTTATGCGTTATGCGTTATGTGTTATGCGTTATGCTTTATGCGTTATGCGTTATGCTTTATGCGTTATGCATTGGGCGTTATGCGTTATGCGTTAGGCGTTATGGGTTTTCCGGTGTTCGTTATGCGTTGTGCATTATGCGTTAGGCGTTATGAAGTATGGGTTATGGTTTATGCGTTATGCGTTGTGCGTTATGCGTGATGCGTTATGCGTTATTCGTTATGCGTTATGCGTTATGCGTTATGCTTTATGCGTTATGCGTTATGCGTTATGCGTTATGCTTTATGCGTTATGCGTTATGCTTTATGCGTTATGCATTAGGCGTTATGCGTTATGCGTTAGGCGTTATGGGTTTTCCGGTGTTCGTTATGCGTTGTGCATTATGCGTTAGGCGTTATGAAGTATGGGTTATGGTTTATGCGTTATGCGTTGTGCGCTATACGTTTGCGTTATGCGTTATGCGTTATACGTTATGCGTTATGCTTTATGCGTGATCCGTTATGTGTTAGGCGATATACGTTTTGCGGTATTCGTTATGCGTTATGCGTTATGCGTTATCCGTTGTTCGTTATGCATTATGCGTTGTGCGTTATACGTTTGCGTTATGCATTATGCGTTATGCGTTATACGGTATGCGTTATGCGTTATACGTTATGCGTTATGCGTTATGCGATATGCGTTATGTGTTATGCGTTATGCATTATGCTTTATGCGTTATGCGTTATGAGTTACACGTTATGCGTTATTCGATATGCGTTATGCGTTATGCGTTATGCGTTATGCGTGATTCGTTATGCGTTAAGCATTATGCGTTTTGCTGTATTCGTTATGCGTTGTGCGTTATACGTTTGCGTTATGCGTTATGCGTTATACGGTTTGCGTTATGCGTTATACGTTATGCGTTATGCGTTATGCGATATGCGTTATGCGTTATGCGTTATGCGTTATGCATTATGCTTTATGCGTTATGCGTTATGCGTTATGCGTTATGCTTTATGCGTTATGCGTTATGTGTTATACTTTATGCGTTATGCGTAATGCGTTATGCGTTATGCGTTATGCGTTATGCGTTATGCGTTATGCGTTATGCGTTATGCGTTATGCGTTATGCGTTATGCGTTATGCGTTATGCGTTATGCGTTATGCGTTATGCGTTGTGCGTTATAAGTTTGCGTTATGCGTTATGCGTTATGCGTTATGCTTTATGCGTTATGCGTTATGCGTTATGCGTTATACGTTATGCGTTATGCGTGATCCGTTATGTGTTAGGCGATATACGTTTTGCGGTATTCGTTATTCGATATGCGTTATGCGTTATGCGTTATGCGTTATGCGTTATGCGTTATGCGTGATCCGTTATGCGTTAAGCATTATGCGTTTTGCTGTATTCGTTATGCGTTGTGCGTTATACGTTTGCGTTATGCGTCAAGCGTTATGCGTTATACGGTATGCGTTATGCGTTATACGTTATGCGTTATGCGTTATGCGATATGCGTTATGCGTTATGCGTTATGCGTTATACGTTGTACGTTATGCGTTATGCGATATGCGTCATGCATCAAGCCTTATGCGGTAACGTTATGCGTTATGCGTTTTGCGTTATACGTTATGCAATATGCGTAATGCGTTATGCGTTATGTGTTATACTTTATGCGTTATGTGTTATGCGTTATGCGTTATGCGTTATGCGTTATGCGATATGCGCTATGCGTTATGCGTTAGGTGTCATACTTTATGCGTTATGCGTAATGCGTTATGCGTTATGCGTTATGCGTTATGCGATGTGCGTTAAGCGTTATGCGTTATGCGTTATGCGTTATGCGTTATGCGTTATGCGTTATGCGTTATGCGTTATGCGTTATGCGTTATGCGTTATGCGTTATGCGTTTTGCGTTATGCGTTATGCGTTATGCGTTATGCGTTATGCGTTATGCGTTATGCGTTATGCGTTTTGCGTTATGCGTTATGCGTTATGCGTTATGCGTTATGCATTATGCGTTATGCGTTTTGCGTTATACGTTATGAGTTATGCGTTATGCGTTATGCGATATGCGTCATGCATCAAGCCTTATGCGGTAACGTTATGCGTTATGCGTTTTGCGTTATACGTTATGCAATATGCGTAATGCGTTATGCGTTATGTGTTATACTTTATGCGTTATGCGTTATGTGTTATACTTTATGCGTTATGCGTAATGCGTTATGCGTTATGCGTTATGCGTTATGCGTTATGCTTTATGCGTTATGCCTTATGCGTTATGCGGTATGCGTTATGCGTTATGCGTTATGCGTTATGCGTTATACGGTATGCGTTATGCGTTATACGTTATGCGTTATGCGTTATGCGATATGCGTCATGCATCAAGCCTTATGCGGTAACGTTATGCGTTATGCGTTTTGCGTTATACGTTATGCAATATGCGTAATGCGTTATGCGTTATGTGTTATACTTTATGCGTTATGCGTTATGTGTTATACTTTATGCGTTATGCGTAATGCGTTATGCGTTATGCGTTATGCGTTATGCGTTATGCGTTAACGTTATGCGTTATGCCTTATGCGTTATGCGTTATGGGTTATGCGTTATGTGTTATGCGATATACGTTATGCGTTATGCGTTATGCGTTATGCGTTATACGTTGTACGTTATGCTTTATGCGTTATGTTTTATGCGATATGCGTTATGCGTTATGCGTTATGCGTTATGCGTTATGCGTTATGCGTTATGCGTTATGCGTTATGCGTTATGCGTTAGGCGTTATGCGTTATGCGTTAACGTTATGCGTTATGCCTTATGCGTTATGCGTTATGGGTTATGCGTTATGTGATATGCGATATACGTTATGCGTTATGCGTTATGCGTTATGCGTTAGGCGTTATGCGTTATGCGTTAGGCGTTATGGGTTTTCCGGTGTTCGTTATGCGTTGTGCATTATGCGTTAGGCGTTATACGTTATGCGTTATGCGTTATGCTTTATGCGTTATGCGTTATGTGTTATGCGTTATGCTTTATGCGTTATGCGTTATGCTTTATGCGTTATGCATTGGGCGTTATGCGTTATGCGTTAGGCGTTATGGGTTTTCCGGTGTTCGTTATGCGTTGTGCATTATGCGTTAGGCGTTATGAAGTATGGGTTATGGTTTATGCGTTATGCGTTGTGCGTTATGCGTGATGCGTTATGCGTTATTCGTTATGCGTTATGCGTTATGCGTTATGCTTTATGCGTTATGCGTTATGCGTTATGCGTTATGCTTTATGCGTTATGCGTTATGCTTTATGCGTTATGCATTAGGCGTTATGCGTTATGCGTTAGGCGTTATGGGTTTTCCGGTGTTCGTTATGCGTTGTGCATTATGCGTTAGGCGTTATGAAGTATGGGTTATGGTTTATGCGTTATGCGTTGTGCGCTATACGTTTGCGTTATGCGTTATGCGTTATACGTTATGCGTTATGCTTTATGCGTGATCCGTTATGTGTTAGGCGATATACGTTTTGCGGTATTCGTTATGCGTTATGCGTTATGCGTTATCCGTTGTTCGTTATGCATTATGCGTTGTGCGTTATACGTTTGCGTTATGCATTATGCGTTATGCGTTATGCGGTATGCGTTATGCGTTATACGTTATGCGTTATGCGTTATGCGATATGCGTTATGTGTTATGCGTTATGCATTATGCTTTATGCGTTATGCGTTATGAGTTACACGTTATGCGTTATTCGATATGCGTTATGCGTTATGCGTTATGCGTTATGCGTGATTCGTTATGCGTTAAGCATTATGCGTTTTGCTGTATTCGTTATGCGTTGTGCGTTATACGTTTGCGTTATGCGTTATGCGTTATACGGTTTGCGTTATGCGTTATACGTTATGCGTTATGCGTTATGCGATATGCGTTATGCGTTATGCGTTATGCGTTATGCATTATGCTTTATGCGTTATGCGTTATGCGTTATGCGTTATGCTTTATGCGTTATGCGTTATGTGTTATACTTTATGCGTTATGCGTAATGCGTTATGCGTTATGCGTTATGCGTTATGCGTTATGCGTTATGCGTTATGCGTTATGCGTTATGCGTTATGCGTTATGCGTTATGCGTTATGCGTTATGCGTTATGCGTTATGCGTTATGCGTTGTGCGTTATAAGTTTGCGTTATGCGTTATGCGTTATGCGTTATGCGTTATGCGTTATGCGTTATGCGTTATGCGTTATACGTTATGCGTTATGCGTGATCCGTTATGTGTTAGGCGATATACGTTTTGCGGTATTCGTTATTCGATATGCGTTATGCGTTATGCGTTATGCGTTATGCGTTATGCGTTATGCGTGATCCGTTATGCGTTAAGCATTATGCGTTTTGCTGTATTCGTTATGCGTTGTGCGTTATACGTTTGCGTTATGCGTCAAGCGTTATGCGTTATACGGTATGCGTTATGCGTTATACGTTATGCGTTATGCGTTATGCGATATGCGTTATGCGTTATGCGTTATGCGTTATACGTTGTACGTTATGCGTTATGCGATATGCGTCATGCATCAAGCCTTATGCGGTAACGTTATGCGTTATGCGTTTTGCGTTATACGTTATGCAATATGCGTAATGCGTTATGCGTTATGTGTTATACTTTATGCGTTATGTGTTATGCGTTATGCGTTATGCGTTATGCGTTATGCGATATGCGCTATGCGTTATGCGTTAGGTGTCATACTTTATGCGTTATGCGTAATGCGTTATGCGTTATGCGTTATGCGTTATGCGATGTGCGTTAAGCGTTATGCGTTATGCGTTATGCGTTATGCGTTATGCGTTATGCGTTATGCGTTATGCGTTATGCGTTATGCGTTATGCGTTATGCGTTATGCGTTTTGCGTTATGCGTTATGCGTTATGCGTTATGCGTTATGCGTTATGCGTTATGCGTTATGCGTTTTGCGTTATGCGTTATGCGTTATGCGTTATGCGTTATGCATTATGCGTTATGCGTTTTGCGTTATACGTTATGAGTTATGCGTTATGCGTTATGCGATATGCGTCATGCATCAAGCCTTATGCGGTAACGTTATGCGTTATGCGTTTTGCGTTATACGTTATGCAATATGCGTAATGCGTTATGCGTTATGTGTTATACTTTATGCGTTATGCGTTATGTGTTATACTTTATGCGTTATGCGTAATGCGTTATGCGTTATGCGTTATGCGTTATGCGTTATGCTTTATGCGTTATGCCTTATGCGTTATGCGGTATGCGTTATGCGTTATGCGTTATGCGTTATGCGTTATACGGTATGCGTTATGCGTTATACGTTATGCGTTATGCGTTATGCGATATGCGTCATGCATCAAGCCTTATGCGGTAACGTTATGCGTTATGCGTTTTGCGTTATACGTTATGCAATATGCGTAATGCGTTATGCGTTATGTGTTATACTTTATGCGTTATGCGTTATGTGTTATACTTTATGCGTTATGCGTAATGCGTTATGCGTTATGCGTTATGCGTTATGCGTTATGCGTTAACGTTATGCGTTATGCCTTATGCGTTATGCGTTATGGGTTATGCGTTATGTGTTATGCGATATACGTTATGCGTTATGCGTTATGCGTTATGCGTTATACGTTGTACGTTATGCTTTATGCGTTATGTTTTATGCGATATGCGTTATGCGTTATGCGTTATGCGTTATGCGTTATGCGTTATGCGTTATGCGTTATGCGTTATGCGTTAGGCGTTATGCGTTATGCGTTAACGTTATGCGTTATGCCTTATGCGTTATGCGTTATGGGTTATGCGTTATGTGATATGCGATATACGTTATGCGTTATGCGTTGTGCGTTATGCGTTATGCGTTATGCGTTATGCGTTATGCGTTATGCGTTATACGTTGTACGTTATGCTTTATGCGTTATGTTTTATGCGATATGCGTTATGCGTTATGCGTTATGCGTTATGCGTTATGCGTTATGCTTTATGCGTTATGCGTTATGCGTTATGCGTTATGCTCTATGCGTTATGCGTTATGCTTTATGCGTTATGCATTAGGCGTTATGCGTTATGCGTTAGGCGTTATGGGTTTTCCGGTGTTCGTTATGCGTTGTGCATTATGCGTTAGGCGTTATGAAGTATGGGTTAATGGTTTATGCGTTATGCGTTGTGCGCTATACGTTTGCGTTATGCGTTATGCGTTATACGTTATGCGTTATGCTTTATGCGTGATCCGTTATGTGTTAGGCGATATACGTTTTGCGGTATTCGTTATGCGTTATGCGTTATGCGTTATCCGTTGTTCGTTATGCATTATGCGTTGTGCGTTATACGTTTGCGTTATGCATTATGCGTTATGCGTTATACGGTATGCGTTATGCGTTATACGTTATGCGTTATGCGTTATGCGATATGCGTTATGTGTTATGCGTTATGCATTATGCTTTATGCGTTATGCGTTATGAGTTACACGTTATGCGTTATTCGATATGCGTTATGCGTTATGCGTTATGCGTTATGCGTTATGCGTTATGCGTTATGCGTGATTCGTTATGCGTTAAGCATTATGCGTTTTGCTGTATTCGTTATGCGTTGTGCGTTATACGTTTGCGTTATGCGTTATGCGTTATACGGTTTGCGTTATGCGTTATACGTTATGCGTTATGCGTTATGCGATATGCGTTATGCGTTATGCGTTATGCGTTATGCGTTATGCTTTATGCGTTATGCGTTATGCGTTATGCGTTATGCTTTATGCGTTATGCGTTATGTGTTATACTTTATGCGTTATGCGTAATGCGTTATGCGTTATGCGTTATGCGTTATGCGTTATGCGTTATGCGTTATGCGTTATGCGTTATGCGTTATGCGTTATGCGTTATGCGTTGTGCGTTATAAGTTTGCGTTATGCGTTATGCGTTATGCGTTATGCTTTATGCGTTATGCGTTATGCGTTATGCGTTATACGTTATGCGTTATGCGTTATGCGTGATCCGTTATGTGTTAGGCGATATACGTTTTGCGGTATTCGTTATGCGTTATGCGTTATGCGTTATCCGTTGTTCGTTATGCGTTATGCATTATGCTTTATGCGTTATGCGTTATGAGTTACACGTTATGCGTTATTCGATATGCGTTATGCGTTATGCGTTATGCGTTATGCGTTATGCGTTAAGCATTATGCGTTTTGCTGTATTCGTTATGCGTTGTGCGTTATACGTTTGCGTTATGCGTCAAGCGTTATGCGTTATACGGTATGCGTTATGCGTTATACGTTATGCGTTATGCGTTATGCGATATGCGTTATGCGTTATGCGTTATGCGTTATACGTTGTACGTTATGCGTTATGCGATATGCGTCATGCATCAAGCCTTATGCGGTAACGTTATGCGTTATGCGTTTTGCGTTATACGTTATGCAATATGCGTAATGCGTTATGCGTTATGTGTTATACTTTATGCGTTATGCGTTATGGGTTATACTTTATGCGTTATGCGTAATGCGTTATGCGTTATGCGTTATGCGTTATGCGTTATGCGTTATGCGTTATGCGTTATGGGTTATGCGTTATGGGTTATGCGTTATGCGTTATGCGTTATGCGTTATGCGTTATGCGTTCTGCGTTATGCGTTATGCGTTATGCGTTATGCGTTATGCGTTATGCGTTATGCGTTATGCGTTATGCGTTATGCGTTGTGCGTTATAAGTTTGCGTTATGCGTTATGCGTTATGCGTTATGCGGTATGCGTTATGCGGTATGCGTTATGCTTTATGCGTTATGCGTTATGCGTTATGCGTTATGCGTTATACGTTATGCAATATGCGTTATACGGTATGCGTTATGCGTTATGCGTTATGCGTTATGCGTTATGCGTTATGCGTTATGCGTTATGCGTTATGCGTTATGCGTTATGCGTTATGCGTTATGCGTTATGCGTTATGCGTTATGTGTTATGCGTTATGCGTTATGCGTTATGCGTTATGCGTTATGCGCTATGCGTTATGCGTTATGTGTCATACTTTATGCGTTATGCGTTATGCGGTATGGGTTATGCGTTATGTGTTATGCGATATACGTTATGCGTTATGCGTTATGCGTTATGCGATATGCGTTATGCGTTATGCGTTATGCGTCATGCGTTATGCGTTATGCGTTATACGGTATGCGTTATGCGTTATACGTTATGCGGTATGCGTTATGCTTTATGCGTTATGCGTGATCCGTTATGCGTTAAGCATTATGCGTTTTGCTGTATTCGTTATGCGTTGTGCGTTATACGTTTGCGTTATGCGTTATGCGTTATGCGTTATACGGTATGCGTTATGCGTTATACGTTATGCGTTATGCGTTATGCGTTATGCGATATGCGTTATGCGTTATGCGGTATGCGTTATGCTTTATGCGTTATGCGTTATGCGTTATACGGTATGCGTTATGCGTTATACGTTATGCGTTATGCGTTATGCGTTATGCGATATGCGTTATGCGTTATGCGGTATGCGTTATGCTTTATGCGTTATGCGTTATGCGTTATGCGTTATGCGTTATGCTTTATGCGTTATGCTTTATGCGTTATGCGTGATCCGTTATGCGTTAGGCGTTATGCGTTATGCGTTAACGTTATGCGTTATGCCTTATGCGTTATGCGTTATGGGTTATGCGTTATGTGTTATGCGATATACGTTATGCGTTATGCGTTATGCGTTATGCGTTATACGTTGTACGTTATGCGTGATGCGTTATGTTTTATGCGATATGCGTTATGCGTTATGCGTTATGCGTTATGCGTTATGCGTTATGCGTTATGCGTTATACGGTATGCGTTATGCGTTATACGTTATGCGTTATGCGTTCTGCGATATGCGTTATGCGTTATGCGGTATGCGTTATGCTTTATGCGTTATGCGTTATGCGTTATGCGTTATGCTTTATGCGTTATGCTTTATGCGTTATGCGTGATCCGTTATGCGTTAGGCGTTATGCGTTATGCGTTAACGTTATGCGTTATGCCTTATGCGTTATGCGTTATGGGTTATGCGTTATGCCTTATGCGATATACGTTATGCGTTATGCGTTATGCGTTATGCGTTATGCGTTATGCGTTATGCGTTATATGTTGTACGTTATGCGTGATGCGTTATGTTTTATGCGATATGCGTTATGCGTTATGCGTTATGCGTTATGCGTGATGCGTTATGCGTAATGCGTTATGCGTTATGTGTTATACTTTATGCGTTATGCGTAATGCGTTATGCGTTATGCGTTATGCGTTATGCGTTATGCGTTATGCGTTATGCGTTATGTGTTATGCGTTATGCGTTATGCGTTATGCGTTATGCGTTATGCGTTATGCGTTATGCGTTATGCGTTATGCGTTATGCGTTATGCGTTATGCGTTATGCGTTATGCGTTATGCGTTATGCGTTATGCGTTATGCGTTATGCGTTATGCGTTATGCGTTATGCGTTATGCGTTATGCGTTATGCGTTATGCGTTATGCGTTATGCGTTATGCGTTATGCGTTATGCGTTATGCGTTATGCGTTATGCGTTATGCGTTATGCGTTATGCGTTATACGTTATGCGTTGTGCGTTATGCGTTATGCTTTATGCGTTATGCGTTATGCGTTATGCGTTATGCGTTATGTGTTATGCGTTATGCGTTATGCGTTATGCATTATGCGTTATGCGTTATGCGTTATGCGTTATGCGTTATGCGTTATACGTTATGAGTTATGCGTTATGCGTTATGCGATATGCGTCATGCATCAAGCCTTATGCGGTAACGTTATGCGTTATGCGTTTTGCGTTATACGTTATGCAATATGCGTAATGCGTTATGCGTTATGTGTTATACTTTATGCGTTATGCGTTATGTGTTATACTTTATGCGTTATGCGTTATGCGTTATTCGTTATGCGTTATGCGTTATGCGTTATGCGTTATGCGTTATGCGTTATGCGTTATGCGTTATGCGTTATGCGTTATGCGTTATGCGTTATGCGTTATGCGTTATGCGTTATTCGTTATGCGTTATGCGTTATGCGTTATGCGTTATGCGTTATGCGTTATGCGTTATGCGTTATGCGTTATGCGTTATGCGTTATGCGTTATGCGTTATGCGTTATGCGTTATGCGTTATGCGTTATGCGTTATGCGTTATGCGTTATGCGTTATGCGTTATGCGTTATGCGTTATGCGTTATGCGTTATGCGTTGTGCGTTATAAGTTTGCGTTATGCGTTATGCGTTATGCGTTATGCGGTATGCGTTATGCTTTATGCGTTATGCGTTATGTGTTATTCGTTATGCTTTATGCGTTATGCTTTATGCGTTATGCGTGATCCGTTAAGCGTTAGGCGTTATGCGTTATGCGTTAACGTTATGAGTTATGCCTTATGCGTTATGCGTTATGGGTTATGCGTTATGTGTTATGCGATATACGTTATGCGTTATGCGTTATGCGTTATGCGTTATGCGTTATGCGTTATGCGTTATACGTTGTACGTTATGCGTGATGCGTTATGTTTTATGCGATATGCGTTATGCGTTATGCGTTATGCGTTATGCGTGATGCGTTATGCGTAATGCGTTATGCGTTATGTGTTATACTTTATGCGTCATGCGTAATGCGTTATGCGTTATGCGTTATGCGTTATGCGTTATGCGTTATGCGTTATGCGTTATGCGTTCTGCGTTATGCGTTATGCGTTATGCGTTATGCGTTATGCGTTATGCGTTATGCGTTATGCGTTATGCGTTATGCGTTATGCGTTGTGCGTTATAAGTTTGCGTTATGCGTTATGCGTTATGCGTTATGCTTTATGCGTTATGCGTTATGCGTTATGCGTTAACGTTATGAGTTATGCCTTATGCGTTATGCGTTATGGGTTATGCGTTATGTGTTATGCGATATACGTTATGCGTTATGCGTTATGCGATATGCGTTATGCGTTATGCGTTATGCGTTATGCGTTATACGTTGTACGTTATGCGTGATGCGTTATGTTTTATGCGATATGCGTTATGCGTTATGCGTTATGCGTTATGCGTGATGCGTTATGCGTAATGCGTTATGCGTTATGTGTTATACTTTATGCGTCATGCGTAATGCGTTATGCGTTATGCGTTATGTGTTATGCGTTATGCGTTATGCGTTATGCGTTATGCGTTATGCGTTATGCGTTATGCGTTATGCGTTATGCGTTATGCGTTATGCGTTATGCGTTATGCGTTTGGCGTTATGCGTTATGCGTTATGCGTTATGCGTTATGCGTTATGCGTTATGCGTTATGCGTTATGCGTTATGCGTTATGCGTTATGCGTTATGCGTTGTGCGTTATAAGTTTGCGTTATGCGTTATGCGTTATGCGTTATGCTTTATGCGTTATGCGTAATGCGTTATGCGTTATGCGTTATGCGTTATGCGTTATGCATGATGCGTTATGCGTTTTGCGTTATACGTTATGAGTTATGCGTTATGCGTTATGCGATATGCGTCATGCATCAAGCCTTATGCGGTAACGTTATGCGTTATGCGTTTTGCGTTATACGTTATGCAATATGCGTAATGCGTTATGCGTTATGTGTTATACTTTATGCGTTATGCGTTATGTGTTATACTTTATGCGTTATGCGTAATGCGTTATGCGTTATGCGTTGTGCGTTATGCGTTATGCTTTATGCGTTATGCGTTATGCGTTATGCGTTATGCGTTATGCGTTATGCGTCATGCGTTATGCGTTATGCGTTATGCGTTATGCATTTTGCATTATGCGCTATGCGTTATGCGTTATGCGTTATGCGTTATGCATTATGCGTTGTGCGTTATACGTTTGCGTTGTGCGTTATGCGTTATGCGTTATGTGTTATGCGTTATGCGTTATGCGTTATGCGTTACGCATTATGCGTTATGCGTTATGCGTTATGCGTTATACGGTATGCGTTATGCGGTATACGTTATGCGTTATGCGGTATGCGATATGCGTTATGCGTTATGCGTTATGCGTTATGCGTTATGCGTTATGCGTTATACGTTATGCGTTATGCGTTATGCGTTATGCGTAATGCGTTATGCGTTATGTGTTATACTTTATGCGTCATGCGTAATGCGTTATGCGTTATGCGTTATGCGTTATGCGTTATGCGTTATGCGTTATGCGTTATGCGTTCTGCGTTATGCGTTATGCGTTATGCGTTATGCGTTATGCGTTATGCGTTATGCGTTATGCGTTATGCGTTATGCGTTATGCGTTGTGCGTTATAAGTTTGCGTTATGCGTTATGCGTTATGCGTTATGCTTTATGCGTTATGCGTTATGCGTTATGCGTTAACGTTATGAGTTATGCCTTATGCGTTATGCGTTATGGGTTATGCGTTATGTGTTATGCGATATACGTTATGCGTTATGCGTTATGCGTTATGCGTTATGCGTTATGCGTTATGCGTTATGCGTTATACGTTGTACGTTATGCGTGATGCGTTATGTTTTATGCGATATGCGTTATGCGTTATGCGTTATGCGTTATGCGTGATGCGTTATGCGTAATGCGTTATGCGTTATGTGTTATACTTTATGCGTCATGCGTAATGCGTTATGCGTTATGCGTTATGTGTTATGCGTTATGCGTTATGCGTTATGCGTTATGCGTTATGCGTTATGCGTTATGCGTTATGCGTTATGCGTTATGCGTTATGCGTTATGCGTTATGCGTTTGGCGTTATGCGTTATGCGTTATGCGTTATGCGTTATGCGTTATGCGTTATGCGTTATGCGTTATGCGTTATGCGTTATGCGTTATGCGTTATGCGTTGTGCGTTATAAGTTTGCGTTATGCGTTATGCGTTATGCGTTATGCTTTATGCGTTATGCGTTATGCGTTATGCGTTATGCGTTATGCGTTATGCGTTATGCATGATGCGTTATGCGTTTTGCGTTATACGTTATGAGTTATGCGTTATGCGTTATGCGATATGCGTCATGCATCAAGCCTTATGCGGTAACGTTATGCGTTATGCGTTTTGCGTTATACGTTATGCAATATGCGTAATGCGTTATGCGTTATGTGTTATACTTTATGCGTTATGCGTTATGTGTTATACTTTATGCGTTATGCGTAATGCGTTATGCGTTATGCGTTGTGCGTTATGCGTTATGCTTTATGCGTTATGCGTTATGCGTTATGCGTTATGCGTTATGCGTTATGCGTCATGCGTTATGCGTTATGCGTTATGCGTTATGCATTTTGCATTATGCGCTATGCGTTATGCGTTATGCGTTATGCGTTATGCATTATGCGTTGTGCGTTATACGTTTGCGTTGTGCGTTATGCGTTATGCGTTATGTGTTATGCGTTATGCGTTATGCGTTATGCGTTACGCATTATGCGTTATGCGTTATGCGTTATGCGTTATACGGTATGCGTTATGCGGTATACGTTATGCGTTATGCGGTATGCGATATGCGTTATGCGTTATGCGTTATGCGTTATGCGTTATGCGTTATGCGTTATACGTTATGCGTTATGCGTTATGCGTGATCCGTTATGTGTTAGGCGATATACGTTTTGCGGTATTCGTTATGCGTTATGCGTTATGCGTTATCCGTTGTTCGTTATGCGTTATGCGTTGTGCGTTATACGTTTGCGTTATGCGTTAGGCGTTATGCGTTATGCGTTAACGTTATGCGTTATGCCTTATGCGTTATGCGTTATGGGTTATGCGTTATGTGTTATGCGATATACGTTATGCGTTATGCGTTATGCGTTATGCGTTATGCGTTATGCGTTATGCGTTATGCGTTATGCGTTATGCGTTATGCGTTATGCGTTATGAGTTATGCGTTATGCGTTATGCGTTATGCGTTATGCGTTATGCGTTATACGGTATGCGTTATGCGTTATGCGTTATGCGTTATGCGTTATGCGTTATGCGTTATGCGTTATGCGTTATGCGTTATGCGTTATGCGTTATGCGTTATGCGTTATGCGTTATGCGTTATGTGTTATGCGTTATGCGTTATGCGTTATGCGTTATGCGTTATGCGCTATGCGTTATGCGTTATGTGTCATACTTTATGCGTTATGCGTAATGCGTTATGCGTTATGCGTTATGCGTTATGCCTTATGCGTTATGCGTTATGCGTTATGCGTTATGCGTTATGCGTTATGCGTTATGCGTTATGCGTTATGCGTTATGCGTTATGCGTTATGCGTTTTGCGTTATGCGTTATGCGTTATGCGTTATGCGTTATGTGTTATGCGTTATGCGTTATGCGTTATGCGTTATGCGTTATGCGTTATGCGTTATGCGTTATGCGTTATGCGTTATGCGTTGTGCGTTATAAGTTTGCGTTATGCGTTATGCGTTATGCGTTATGCTTTATGCGTTATGCGTTATGCGTTATGCGTTATGCGTTATGCGTTATGCGTTATGCGTTATGCGTTATGCATTATGCGTTATGCGTTTTGCGTTATACGTTATGAGTTATGCGTTATGCGTTATGCGATATGCGTCATGCATCAAGCCTTATGTGGTAACGTTATGCGTTATGCGTTTTGCGTTATACGTTATGCAATATGCGTAATGCGTTATGCGTTATGTGTTATACTTTATGCGTTATGCGTTATGTGTTATACTTTATGCGTTATGCGTAATGCGTTATGCGTTATGCGTTATGCGTTATGCGTTATGCTTTATGCGTTATGCGTTATGCGTTATGCGGTATGCGT
Source organism: Lasioglossum morio (assembly GCA_916610235.2). Taxonomy (NCBI): domain Eukaryota; kingdom Metazoa; phylum Arthropoda; class Insecta; order Hymenoptera; family Halictidae; genus Lasioglossum; species Lasioglossum morio. The sequence goes on along the minus strand of CAKAJA020000724.1, from coordinate 9,651 downwards.
TATGCGTTATGCGTTATGCGTTATTCGTCATGCGTTATGCGTTATGCGTTATGCGTTATGCATTTTGCATTATGCGGAATGCGTTATGCGTTATGCGTTATGCGTTATGCATTATGCGTTGTGCGTTATACGTTTGCGTTGTGCGTTATGCGTTATGCGTTATGTGTTATGCGTTATGCGTTATGCGTTATGCGTTATGCGTTATACCTTATGCGTTATGCGTTATGCGTGATCCGTTATGTGTTAGGCGATATACGTTTTGCGGTATTCGTTATGCGTTATGCGTTATGCGTTATCCGTTGTTCGTTATGCGTTATGCGTTGTGCGTTATACGTTTGCGTTATGCGTTAGGCGTTATGCGTTATGCGTTAACGTTATGCGTAATGCCTTATGCGTTATGCGTTATGGGTTATGCGTTATGTGTTATGCGATATACGTTATGCGTTATGCGTTATGCGTTATGCGTTATACGTTGTACGTTATGCTTTATGCGTTATGTTTTATGCGATATGCGTTATGCGTTATGCGTTATGCGTTATGCGTTATGCGTTATGCGTTATGCGTTATGCGTTATGCGTTATGCGTTATGCGTTATGCGTTATGCGTTAGGCGTTATGCGTTATGCGTTAACGTTATGCGTTATGCCTTATGCGTTATGCGTTATGGGTTATGCGTTATGTGATATGCGATATACGTTATGCGTTATGCGTTATGCGTTATGCGTTAGGCGTTATGCGTTATGCGTTAGGCGTTATGGGTTTTCCGGTGTTCGTTATGCGTTGTGCATTATGCGTTAGGCGTTATACGTTATGCGTTATGCGTTATGCTTTATGCGTTATGCGTTATGCGTTATGCGTTATGCTTTATGCGTTATGCGTTATGCTTTATGCGTTATGCATTAGGCGTTATGCGTTATGCGTTAGGCGTTATGGGTTTTCCGGTGTTCGTTATGCGTTGTGCATTATGCGTTAGGCGTTATGAAGTATGGGTTATGGTTTATGCGTTATGCGTTGTGCGTTATGCGTGATGCGTTATGCGTTATTCGTTATGCGTTATGCGTTATGCGTTATGCTTTATGCGTTATGCGTTATGCGTTATGCGTTATGCGTTATGCTTTATGCGTTATGCGTTATGCTTTATGCGTTATGCATTAGGCGTTATGCGTTATGCGTTAGGCGTTATGGGTTTTCCGGTGTTCGTTATGCGTTGTGCATTATGCGTTAGGCGTTATGAAGTATGGGTTATGGTTTATGCGTTATGCGTTGTGCGCTATACGTTTGCGTTATGCGTTATGCGTTATACGTTATGCGTTATGCTTTATGCGTGATCCGTTATGTGTTAGGCGATATACGTTTTGCGGTATTCGTTATGCGTTATGCGTTATGCGTTATCCGTTGTTCGTTATGCATTATGCGTTGTGCGTTATACGTTTGCGTTATGCATTATGCGTTATGCGTTATACGGTATGCGTTATGCGTTATACGTTATGCGTTATGCGTTATGCGATATGCGTTATGTGTTATGCGTTATGCATTATGCTTTATGCGTTATGCGTTATGAGTTACACGTTATGCGTTATTCGATATGCGTTATGCGTTATGCGTTATGCGTTATGCGTTATGCGTGATTCGTTATGCGTTAAGCATTATGCGTTTTGCTGTATTCGTTATGCGTTGTGCGTTATACGTTTGCGTTATGCGTTATGCGTTATACGGTTTGCGTTATGCGTTATACGTTATGCGTTATGCGTTATGCGATATGCGTTATGCGTTATGCGTTATGCGTTATGCATTATGCTTTATGCGTTATGCGTTATGCGTTATGCGTTATGCTTTATGCGTTATGCGTTATGTGTTATACTTTATGCGTTATGCGTAATGCGTTATGCGTTATGCGTTATGCGTTATGCGTTATGCGTTATGCGTTATGCGTTATGCGTTATGCGTTATGCGTTATGCGTTATGCGTTGTGCGTTATAAGTTTGCGTTATGCGTTATGCGTTATGCGTTATGCTTTATGCGTTATGCGTTATGCGTTATGCGTTATACGTTATGCGTTATGCGTGATCCGTTATGTGTTAGGCGATATACGTTTTGCGGTATTCGTTATTCGATATGCGTTATGCGTTATGCGTTATGCGTTATGCGTTATGCGTGATCCGTTATGCGTTAAGCATTATGCGTTTTGCTGTATTCGTTATGCGTTGTGCGTTATACGTTTGCGTTATGCGTCAAGCGTTATGCGTTATACGGTATGCGTTATGCGTTATACGTTATGCGTTATGCGTTATGCGATATGCGTTATGCGTTATGCGTTATGCGTTATACGTTGTACGTTATGCGTTATGCGATATGCGTCATGCATCAAGCCTTATGCGGTAACGTTATGCGTTATGCGTTTTGCGTTATACGTTATGCAATATGCGTAATGCGTTATGCGTTATGTGTTATACTTTATGCGTTATGTGTTATGCGTTATGCGTTATGCGTTATGCGTTATGCGTTATGCGCTATGCGTTATGCGTTATGTGTCATACTTTATGCGTTATGCGTAATGCGTTATGCGTTATGCGTTATGCGTTATGCGTTAAGCGTTATGCGTTATGCGTTATGCGTTATGCGTTATGCGTTATGCGTTATGCGTTATGCGTTATGCGTTATGCGTTATGCGTTATGCGTTATGCGTTTTGCGTTATGCGTTATGCGTTATGCGTTATGCGTTATGCGTTATGCGTTATGCGTTTTGCGTTATGCGTTATGCGTTATGCGTTATGCGTTATGCATTATGCGTTATGCGTTTTGCGTTATACGTTATGAGTTATGCGTTATGCGTTATGCGATATGCGTCATGCATCAAGCCTTATGCGGTAACGTTATGCGTTATGCGTTTTGCGTTATACGTTATGCAATATGCGTAATGCGTTATGCGTTATGTGTTATACTTTATGCGTTATGCGTTATGTGTTATACTTTATGCGTTATGCGTAATGCGTTATGCGTTATGCGTTATGCGTTATGCGTTATGCTTTATGCGTTATGCCTTATGCGTTATGCGGTATGCGTTATGCGTTATGCGTTATGCGTTATGCGTTATACGGTATGCGTTATGCGTTATACGTTATGCGTTATGCGGTATGCGATATGCGTTATGCGTTATGCGTTATGCGTTATGCGTTATGCGTTATGCGTTATGCGTTATACCTTATGCGTTATGCGTTATGCGTGATCCGTTATGTGTTAGGCGATATACGTTTTGCGGTATTCGTTATGCGTTATGCGTTATGCGTTATCCGTTGTTCGTTATGCGTTATGCGTTGTGCGTTATACGTTTGCGTTATGCGTTAGGCGTTATGCGTTATGCGTTACCGTTATGCGTTATGCCTTATGCGTTATGCCTTATGCGTTATGCGTTATGCGTTATGCGTTATGCGTGATTCGTTATGCGTTAAGCATTATGCGTTTTGCTGTATTCGTTATGCGTTATACGTTATGCGTTATGCGTTATGCGATATGCGTTATGTGTTATGCGTTATGCATTATGCGTTATGCGTTATGAGTTACACGTTATGCGTTATTCGATATGCGTTATGCGTTATGCGTTATGCGTTATGCGTTATGCGTTATGCGTGATTCGTTATGCGTTAAGCATTATGCGTTTTGCTGTATTCGTTATGCGTTGTGCGTTATACGTTTGCGTTATGCGTTATGCGTTATACGGTTTGCGTTATGCGTTATACGTTATGCGTTATGCGTTATGCGATATGCGTTATGCGTTATGCGTTATGCGTTATGCGTTATGCTTTATGCGTTATGCGTTATGCGTTATGCTTTATGCGTTATGCGTTATGTGTTATACTTTATGCGTTATGCGTAATGCGTTATGCGTTATGCGTTATGCGTTATGCGTTATGCGTTATGCGTTATGCGTTATGCGTTATGCGTTGTGCGTTATAAGTTTGCGTTATGCGTTATGCGTTATGCGTTATGCTTTATGCGTTATGCGTTATGCGTTATGCGTTATGCGTTATACGTTATGCGTTATGCGTTATGCGTGATCCGTTATGTGTTAGGCGATATACGTTTTGCGGTATTCGTTATGCGTTATGCGTTATCCGTTGTTCGTTATGCGTTATGCATTATGCTTTATGCGTTATGCGTTATGAGTTACACGTTATGCGTTATTCGATATGCGTTATGCGTTATGCGTTATGCGTTATGCGTGATCCGTTATGCGTTTAGCATTATGCGTTTTGCTGTATTCGTTATGCGTTGTGCGTTATACGTTTGCGTTATGCGTCAAGCGTTATGCGTTATACGGTATGCGTTATGCGTTATACGTTATGCGTTATGCGTTATGCGATATGCGTTATGCGTTATGCGTTATGCGTTATGCGTTATACGTTGTACGTTATGCGTTATGCGATATGCGTCATGCATCAAGCCTTATGCGGTAACGTTATGCGTTATGCGTTTTGCGTTATACGTTATGCAATATGCGTAATGCGTTATGCGTTATGTGTTATACTTTATGCGTTATGCGTTATGTGTTATACTTTATGCGTTATGCGTAATGCGTTATGCGTTATGCGTTATGCGTTATGCGTTATGCGTTAACGTTATGCGTTATGCCTTATGCGTTATGCGTTATGGGTTATGCGTTATGTGTTATGCGATATACGTTATGCGTTATGCGTTATGCGTTATACGTTGTACGTTATGCTTTATGCGTTATGTTTTATGCGATATGCGTTATGCGTTATGCGTTATGCGTTATGCGTTATGCGTTATGCGTTATGCGTTATGCGTTATGCGTTAGGCGTTATGCGTTATGCGTTAACGTTATGCGTTATGCCTTATGCGTTATGCGTTATGGGTTATGCGTTATGTGATATGCGATATACGTTATGTGTTATGCGTTGTGCGTTATGCGTTATGCGTTATGCGTTATGCGTTATGCGTTATGCGTTATGCGTTATACGTTGTACGTTATGCTTTATGCGTTATGTTTTATGCGATATGCGTTATGCGTTATGCGTTATGCGTTATGCGTTATGCGTTATGCTTTATGCGTTATGCGTTATGCGTTATGCGTTATGCTCTATGCGTTATGCGTTATGCTTTATGCGTTATGCATTAGGCGTTATGCGTTATGCGTTAGGCGTTATGGGTTTTCCGGTGTTCGTTATGCGTTGTGCATTATGCGTTAGGCGTTATGAAGTATGCGTTAATGGTTTATGCGTTATGCGTTGTGCGCTATACGTTTGCGTTATGCGTTATGCGTTATACGTTATGCGTTATGCTTTATGCGTGATCCGTTATGTGTTAGGCGATATACGTTTTGCGGTATTCGTTATGCGTTATGCGTTATGCGTTATCCGTTGTTCGTTATGCATTATGCGTTGTGCGTTATACGTTTGCGTTATGCATTATGCGTTATGCGTTATACGGTATGCGTTATGCGTTATACGTTATGCGTTATGCGTTATGCGATATGCGTTATGTGTTATGCGTTATGCATTATGCTTTATGCGTTATGCGTTATGAGTTACACATTATGCGTTATTCGATATGCGTTATGCGTTATGCGTTATGCGTTATGCGTTATGCGTTATGCGTGATTCGTTATGCGTTAAGCATTATGCGTTTTGCTGTATTCGTTATGCGTTGTGCGTTATACGTTTGCGTTATGCGTTATGCGTTATACGGTTTGCGTTATGCGTTATACGTTATGCGTTATGCGTTATGCGATATGCGTTATGCGTTATGCGTTATGCGTTATGCGTTACGCTTTATGCGTTATGCGTTATGCGTTATGCGTTATGCTTTATGCGTTATGCGTTATGCGTTATGTGTTATACTTTATGCGTTATGCGTAATGCGTTATGCGTTATGCGTTATGCGTTATGCGTTATGTGTTATGCGTTATGCGTTATGCGTTATGCGTTATGCGTTATGCGTTATGCGTTATGCGTTATGCGTTATGCGTTATGCGTTGTGCGTTATAAGTTTGCGTTATGCGTTATGCGTTATGCGTTATGCTTTATGCGTTATGCGTTATGCGTTATGCGTTATACGTTATGCGTTATGCGTTATGCGTGATCCGTTATGTGTTAGGCGATATACGTTTTGCGGTATTCGTTATGCGTTATGCGTTATGCGTTATCCGTTGTTCGTTATGCGTTATGCATTATGCTTTATGCGTTATGCGTTATGAGTTACACGTTATGCGTTATTCGATATGCGTTATGCGTTATGCGTTATGCGTTATGCGTTATGCGTGATCCGTTATGCGTTAAGCATTATGCGTTTTGCTGTATTCGTTATGCGTTGTGCGTTATACGTTTGCGTTATGCGTCAAGCGTTATGCGTTATACGGTATGCGTTATGCGTTATACGTTATGCGTTATGCGTTATGCGATATGCGTTATGCGTTATGCGTTATGCGTAATACGTTGTACGTTATGCGTAATGCGATATGCGTCATGCATCAAGCCTTATGCGGTAACGTTATGCGTTATGCGTTTTGCGTTATACGTTATGCAATATGCGTAATGCGTTATGCGTTATGTGTTATACTTTATGCGTTATGCGTTATGGGTTATACTTTATGCGTTATGCGTAATGCGTTATGCGTTATGCGTTATGCGTTATGCGTTATGCGTTATGCGTTAACGTTATGCGTTATGCCTTATGCGTTATGCGTTATGGGTTATGCGTTATGTGTTATGCGATATACGTTATGCGTTATGCGTTATGCGTTATGCGTTATACGTTGTACGTTATGCTTTATGCGTTATGTTTTATGCGATATGCGTTATGCGTTATGCGTTATGCGTTATGCGTTATGCGTTATGCGTTATGCGTTATGCGTTATGCGTTATGCGTTATGCGTTATGCGTTATGCGTTAGGCGTTATGCGTTATGCGTTAACGTTATGCGTTATGCCTTATGCGTTATGCGTTATGGGTTATGCGTTATGTGATATGCGATATACGTTATGCGTTATGCGATGTGCGTTATGCGTTATGCGTTATGCGTTATGCGTTATGCGTTATGCGTTATACGTTGTACGTTATGCTTTATGCGTTATGTTTTATGCGATATGCGTTATGCGTTATGCGTTATGCGTTATGCGTTATGCGTTATGCGTTATGCGTGATGCGTTATGCGTTATTCGTTATGCGTTATGCGTTATGCGTTATGCTCTATGCGTTATGCGTTATGCGTTATGCGTTATGCTTTATGCGTTATGCGTTATGCTTTATGCGTTATGCATTAGGCGTTATTCGTTATGCGTTGTGCGTTATACGTTTGCGTTATGCGTTATGCGTTATACGGTTTGCGTTATGCGTTATACGTTATGCGTTATGCGTTATGCGATATGCGTTATGCGTTATGCGTTATGCGTTATGCGTTATGCTTTATGCGTTATGCGTTATGCGTTATGCTTTATGCGTTATGCGTTATGTGTTATACTTTATGCGTTATGCGTAATGCGTTATGCGTTATGCGTTATGCGTTATGCGTTATGCGTTATGCGTTATGCGTTATGCGTTATGCGTTGTGCGTTATAAGTTTGCGTTATGCGTTATGCGTTATGCGTTATGCTTTATGCGTTATGCGTTATGCGTTATGCGTTATGCGTTATACGTTATGCGTTATGCGTTATGCGTGATCCGTTATGTGTTAGGCGATATACGTTTTGCGGTATTCGTTATGCGTTATGCGTTATCCGTTGTTCGTTATGCGTTATGCATTATGCTTTATGCGTTATGCGTTATGAGTTACACGTTATGCGTTATTCGATATGCGTTATGCGTTATGCGTTATGCGTTATGCGTGATCCGTTATGCGTTTAGCATTATGCGTTTTGCTGTATTCGTTATGCGTTGTGCGTTATACGTTTGCGTTATGCGTCAAGCGTTATGCGTTATACGGTATGCGTTATGCGTTATACGTTATGCGTTATGCGTTATGCGATATGCGTTATGCGTTATGCGTTATGCGTTATGCGTTATACGTTGTACGTTATGCGTTATGCGATATGCGTCATGCATCAAGCCTTATGCGGTAACGTTATGCGTTATGCGTTTTGCGTTATACGTTATGCAATATGCGTAATGCGTTATGCGTTATGTGTTATACTTTATGCGTTATGCGTTATGTGTTATACTTTATGCGTTATGCGTAATGCGTTATGCGTTATGCGTTATGCGTTATGCGTTATGCGTTAACGTTATGCGTTATGCCTTATGCGTTATGCGTTATGGGTTATGCGTTATGTGTTATGCGATATACGTTATGCGTTATGCGTTATGCGTTATACGTTGTACGTTATGCTTTATGCGTTATGTTTTATGCGATATGCGTTATGCGTTATGCGTTATGCGTTATGCGTTATGCGTTATGCGTTATGCGTTATGCGTTATGCGTTAGGCGTTATGCGTTATGCGTTAACGTTATGCGTTATGCCTTATGCGTTATGCGTTATGGGTTATGCGTTATGTGATATGCGATATACGTTATGTGTTATGCGTTGTGCGTTATGCGTTATGCGTTATGCGTTATGCGTTATGCGTTATGCGTTATGCGTTATACGTTGTACGTTATGCTTTATGCGTTATGTTTTATGCGATATGCGTTATGCGTTATGCGTTATGCGTTATGCGTTATGCGTTATGCTTTATGCGTTATGCGTTATGCGTTATGCGTTATGCTCTATGCGTTATGCGTTATGCTTTATGCGTTATGCATTAGGCGTTATGCGTTATGCGTTAGGCGTTATGGGTTTTCCGGTGTTCGTTATGCGTTGTGCATTATGCGTTAGGCGTTATGAAGTATGCGTTAATGGTTTATGCGTTATGCGTTGTGCGCTATACGTTTGCGTTATGCGTTATGCGTTATACGTTATGCGTTATGCTTTATGCGTGATCCGTTATGTGTTAGGCGATATACGTTTTGCGGTATTCGTTATGCGTTATGCGTTATGCGTTATCCGTTGTTCGTTATGCATTATGCGTTGTGCGTTATGCGTTATGCGTTATGCTTTATGCGTTATGCGTTATGCGGTATGCGTTATGCGTTATACGTTATGCGTTATGCGTTATGCGATATGCGTTATGTGTTATGCGTTATGCATTATGCTTTATGCGTTATGCGTTATGAGTTACATATTATGCGTTATTCGATATGCGTTATGCGTTATGCGTTATGCGTTATGCGTTATGCGTTATGCGTTATGCGTGATTCGTTATGCGTTAAGCATTATGCGTTTTGCTGTATTCGTTATGCGTTGTGCGTTATACGTTTGCGTTATGCGTTATGCGTTATACGGTTTGCGTTATGCGTTATACGTTATGCGTTATGCGTTATGCGATATGCGTTATGCGTTATGCGTTATGCGTTATGCGTTACGCTTTATGCGTTATGCGTTATGCGTTATGCGTTATGCTTTATGCGTTATGCGTTATGCGTTATGTGTTATACTTTATGCGTTATGCGTAATGCGTTATGCGTTATGCGTTATGCGTTATGCGTTATGTGTTATGCGTTATGCGTTATGCGTTATGCGTTATGCGTTATGCGTTATGCGTTATGCGTTATGCGTTATGCGTTATGCGTTGTGCGTTATAAGTTTGCGTTATGCGTTATG
>CAKAJA020000723.1:0-31571 GCA_916610235.2 Lasioglossum morio | reverse complement strand
GACAATTTAACCAATAAATTCAACAAACAAACATGAATCCTTGTTGTGATTGGCAACGGTTGAGTCGCCACAAACTCGTTCATCCAAGTCGTCCAATTTACAGATATGAATATACTCCCAAGGAATAAATGGCTCTCTGGTAAGTATTGATCAAATACCTTTATCATCAGTTCTATGTCATTTATTCCTGGATAAAAATGGTCCCATGGTAATGATAAAAAGTTTCCATGAATAACATTTAGTATGTGGTCCTTAACTGAAGCATGTGCAAAATTGGTAACATAAAACTGCCAGACAAAGCTTAGAATCTTGCTGGACGTTGGCAGTGTGTCGATAATGAAACGAATACATTCAACAAACATTGCTACAATTTTCTGGGCATGAGGACCATCTGTAATGATCCATGGCAATAAAACAGATCTGTCGTCTGTGAGCTGCTGGATCCACGCTGCTGTCGGTTCTTTTAAATTTCGTGTCCAGTATGGTGTAATCCACGGTGAGTACATATCACTTAATACAGGCCATATCTTTTCGCATACTAGAAACAATACATTAATATTGTTACTGCATTGATTGCAAGAAATGGAAACTAAATTGAACGTTAATTCTTCCCTTAATGATGTTATCAGTCAATTCTTTAAATTTTCCAACGATTTTGAATTTCATCTACTCAATTTTTGTTATAAATGCATAGCGATCTGCAGTCTACTTATAACACAGGGTGTTCACTAGCCAGCGTTTTTCTTGCAAATAATAATTATTATGTAGTATACGAATGAATTTGTCTTGACACACGTTTTGATATGATATCAAAAAATATACAGTATTCCATTTAAAAAATTGAAGGTCACCTTCATTTCTGAAAAATTACGTTGTTTGCAAAACACAGTATATTACATGCTCCTCTTTAATTTTTTCTAATATTTATTATTTCCAACTAAATGCTGGCTAGTAATAGCGTGAAGACCCTGTATTTGTATGAGTGGAAAATTTGATCAGCTTACATTGAACTCCCAATGAACCTCTATCGGACTGAAGAGTAAGGACAACGAGAGCATGCCCTACCATGCCAAGAAATACAGTCAACGGTTCGTTGTAAACTCTGTACTTTGGATACAATCCGTACAAACCATACTGCAAACGCTCTTGCATAAAGTGTCTGCTTAATAATATAGCTGTATCGAACATCTATCGTGGAGTAGATAAATTAATTTCTATTTTGCTAGTTCATTATATTATAATGATTTACAGTATTGAATAATGTAGATCTACCTCCTGTCTAGAGAGCAACTTTTGTTCAATAGCGTAGTGGCGAATATCATCCCTGACTTTAGATGGTTGAATGGTAAATGAATTTTTTGGTTTGCCACTAAGAGTCCCCAATAAATCTCGCCAAACATCCAGTGACAAATTTTGGCTTTCACTGTTCTTCAGTACAACACTTAAAACTTCACCGTAGTGTTCTGGGAATTCATGTAGTAATACTAGTCGTAAATGGTTTCTAAACAGCTGTAGGAAGATATAAATATATATCATCAAAATCGATGGTATAAACAGAGTTCGCTAAAATACAAATACCTCGTGTAATATTAATTTTTCTTTATCAGGATTAAGGCCCATATTACACAAAGCTCTAGACACCAGATCTATGAATGTTGATCGTTCGCTCAGCTTCGGACGTCTATAATTCAACCAGCATCCTACGCCAAACTGTCAGAAAAGAGGAATATTTATTCTAAATATTAGAGATAACTATAATGAAGTTGTATCACTACCTTCGACAATAATACAAAACATAGGTCAATATTCCTTCCGATTGACAGTTCAACAACGGTTTGGTACATTTGTAAAAACTTCGATGCTCCGCCAGCAATGGGTGTAAAGTATGGTCCAAGTAAACCACCAAGACTTGGTCTCTGCATTATAGTACTTAATAATTGTGGACCTTGACTTTCCTCGCCGCTGATAAATAACTTTTCAAATATTGGATTTCGATTAAAATTTCTTAAATAGTAGTTGCATATTCGAATACGTTTGATGATTACACCAACCTGCCCTAATCTTTCCAAACAAGTTGTAATAAGCTGTTTCGTTGGTGGACAGAATGCTGCTTCCTCCGTGTAACATTCTATGAAGTAATAAAACAGTTTAACTCCGCTCTCTTGAATTCTGTACAACATCGCAGTGTTCTCACTGGCCCGGCTTAAAATTATTTCATGCTCAAACATTCTAGAGATCAATTATGAAGAGTTAGTATGAAACTTAATAATTGTATTTGATATTCAGCTGCAAAAGAAATCGTTACGATACGTACGCAATTAAATGGTCTATGAATACACATGCTTGAGTGACTTTACTAGGTGGTGGTTGACTAGCCTTTAGCAATAAGTTTTCATATTCTGCTCTGTTCTGAGTTACCATGATGTCGATGGCTTCATTCACATGTGCTTCCGATATCTAAGTACCAAAATTTCATTTTTAACAACTTAACATAGAATAATTTCATTATTCTTACCTTAACTCTAATTACTGCTGCACCAGCACAATGGACAGTAGGCGGTGTAACAGATCTAGGTCGTTTTTCATTCGTTGGCACCGAGTCGCAAAATGCGTGCAGTGTTATTTGCTTTTGGACCTGTCGATAGAGTGTAGGCACTAACTCCAGAAAATTACAATCTGCGGCCGTATGCTCAGAAATCAACAAATTATATGTTTGAGCGTAATCCAATATGGTTTTAAAGTACGGCTTGACACACTCGATGGTTGAATTGGAATTGTACAAAATATCCGTGGGTACGTGGTTCAAGACGTTTTTAATTTGGTTAATGGGCGGCGGAGGAATAGGATGTTCGTACATGGTAAATCTTTTAAAAATTCTCTGCAACGGATCAGTGATTTCTAAAAATGTGATCATCGTGTTTGTTCTGTTATGGAATTGATTTTCCTGATCTCTGTGACATAAGCTTTCCCACTCGCGAACCGCCATTACTTGATTTTCTTGAACCGTCCAGTAGTCGACGTATTCTAACCACGGTACCTAATTCAAATAATATTATGAAGAGTGCTCATGCTTTAATAGATTTCTATGATAAACGAATATATTTCACTTACCCAGTCCTCCTGTACTAGTAAAATTAATTTCTGCGACATGTATTGCGGAGGCAAAGCTGACAGGTAAAAGCCTGGTTCCTGTAGCCTTGGTTCCTCCAACCACAAACTCAGTGTTTTGTAGAATCTACAAAAATAGAATTACAAACAACAAATTTTTCGTCGAGGCTAGTAAATACAAGCGGTGCGAATGGAAGGAAGAAGGTGGCTATGCCTAAAAGAGGAATTAAAAGGGCTAAGAAATAAAGTATGTTCAGAATAAACTTTCGAGGAGACGGGAGATGGTGAGACATTGGAAGTAATAGAGAGAGAGAGAGGGGGAGAAAAAGGATGGAAGAGAGCAGTAATTACTTGAGTAGACCAAAGAGTACAAGTGAAAGAAAAAGTTAGGACAAGAGGTCTGTTGGCACAATAAAGAATGAAAATTATGCTTTATTATTACGTACTTTGCTGCGTTGAGATAAAACGTCCGTCTCTCATCTGTAATCGGTTTGCCGTCATCTAAATCTCTCTCTCCTCTCAGCTGAAAGTACGCAGTAGTGTCGTTCAGTCGCTTTTTTATTTTCTTCAAGTAACTTAAATTAATCATGCCTTCGAAGAATTTTTCACCAATTCCTCCGTGGTAAACAACACTGTGAAAACAATACGTAATGTCATTCAAACGTGTAAGAGAGGAAAGTGATGTTTCGAAAATGAACCTTGTCATCGATGGAACCCTTGCAAGAAACAAAGCGAAGAAATTTTGCCACAAAAGGGGAAGAATCGGATGGTCCATGGGAGTGTCCAGTGCTTGTTGAGACCAACGATATATGAAAAGTCCATTGGCTCCAAACGGTTGCATTTTCACAGTTGTACAAGCTCTCTGAAAACAACGTTTTGCATAAAATGAAAATATTCTTGGCATTGGTACGTCTATGATAGGCCAGGTCTCTGATCGACGAAACTACCTTAATGGCTGTGTCTAATGATATCTTATTTTGTGCCGATAACTCCTTTAGAATTTCACGCCACAGACCAGTTTTAATTTCTCTGTTGCATTGTTCGACTGACAACACTTGATATGCGACCCAAACTGATTGTATAGAACCACCTAAAATGCTAACTGTATTCGAAGAGCCAGTCGCCCAATTTAAAAATGATCCGAACGATACCACCGCGTTCCGAGTGGGTGCTGTGTTCTACAAACAATTTATTAAACCACTGAACTTCCATATCCTACAATTATTATGACAAAATTTTCGTAAGTTAGCGATTTATACAATATTTTTTATAATTGGACCAAATAACTTGATCGTGTAGTTCCTACCAATTGAAATGTTTTAAAAATCTTCTTTGCACGTCGTGTAATATCATTTTAGCGATTAATTCTTCTGATTGATAAAAAAAATAGTCAAATCATTTGGTTCAATTTCAGGAAAGTTATTCTGATTTAAATGCCGTTCGAATACTTCCGCGGGCCATTTTATGGACTGAATCTTACGGAGAAAAGACTCTGGAACATTGTTTCCACTGTCGCCCTCGTTTCAGCGTACAAAAATGAGGCACTAATTACAGTATCCATCAAGTACATTACACTTTGGTCTTTGTTCCAATCTGGTACGAGCACGAGCACATTCAACCACAAATACACGAAGTTTGTTGGAGTTTGTAGAGAATATCTGTAACAATGAATCAATAAATTATTCTACAAACTTGTTTACGAAAAAAATCTGGCGATTTACCTTTTATAGTTACGCAAATGGGATTGTATCATATTTGAGAAGTGTTTTAGTATCGTTCCAGGAAATTCTGTGGCTATAAAACTTTTTGCCATGTTCATGTAGGATCTATCAGCCATAATTAAAGAGACGATTAGACTAATAAATTTTTCGTTTTTGATCAACGAGTCAACGCAGTCCAAGAACAACGGTACGATATGATGTAAGCATATTAGTATTTGTTCGTATTTATAGTGAGACTGTAATATTTGCAACTGACTGAAACCTTTCAAACATATCAGAGGCACCGAATGGCCCCATAATGTCATAACTGTGGCCACGTAGCACGCGATCGGTTGTTTGTCAAGGGTGCCAGCCACCAAAACTTCCAATTGTGGATCAGAATCCATGTCAGGTATGTAGGAAAACGCGTCTGCTGGATTCATTAACGAGTGTTGAGAGATTGCTTCGGTTTGATCGAGTTGATGTAATTTCAGTCTGGTAACCATTTCCCATGCCCACAGTGAAAAAACTTGTTCGGCGTTCTGTGCTCTTATCATTGATGAGACCTACGAATCCCAGTTCAAAGTAAAAAAGAAAGATGTGAATGCGTATAGTCTATCACAATAATATATTCGGACAGGTTTGAAATGACGATAACTTCCCTAAGGGAGTAGACTCGTTCTTCCAGGATTGCAAGATTCTAGATAAAAGATCACTCTAGGCCGCTATCGCCCTCAAAAGTCCTATTTTTTCGTTTACGAGGCGTAATTTATGTTATTTAGAAGCATAAAGTTGCGCACGTAGCTGTTTTCATTGTGACAACTACGTGCTATCGAATAATGCAAATTACACCTAATAACGTTAAAATAGAACTTTTATCTAGCGCTTTTGACTATTGAAAAATTCCATCTTTGTATTATCGAGAAATGAGAACGCGCATCCCGCACCCTTGCAATTCCGGAAAAGAGTCTACCGCCTTAACGTCAATGTTAACCAAAGGACTCTAATTTTTTCGACATTCTAACCAATCGCAATTTTGTCAAGAAATGTTTTTTACATAAGCTAGGAGATTAATCCTTCTAACATCTCGAAACAAATTAAATTCGTTTGGTCCAATGTTAAGAAAGCTGTTATTTTTTTTTTTAAAAAGTGTCCGAATATTGCTGTGCAAGATTTGTCCATTAACGTTGTAATTAAAAGTCCATGCCTGTTTAACACCTTCTGCCAATAAAGATGTACTCTCGACTGGAGGATCACGTACGTACTTAATCGCAAGCTCAACAATTAACAATGCTATGCGTCTATGTAACTCGATTGGAAGATGTAAACTACCATTTCTGAAACAAATAGATAAACTAAAGCACCTAGTAAGTTTGGGAAAGTGCCACCAAACCAAATTGATCTGGATGCATGTCATTCATAGTCTACTTCGTTTGTTCGGTTTATTCAAATAATTTCTGAAAAAGTTCCAAAAAAAAGTTACAAACAATAGTCTTACTCGTTGTAACCCCAATTCAAGTGGCAAAGAATTAATCGAGCCAAGTGGTTCTCGGTTGATGTTAATGGATGTGCGTGTAACCATTTAGAGAGAATGCTTATATCCTGTTCCTGTGGAATCCACTTGTCTTGTTTCATCTCGGTGAATAAATATAAGCTCAACTAGAAATTGAAGTTAATTAGATATTTATCGTCCATTAAAAGATAAAATTGATTGTAGACTAAAGTAAAAAAAGAACCCTTATATATTACCTTCCCGACGGATTCAAAGTTATCTGTTAATTTGTGCAAGATATCTGACAGAAGCGATGGATATTTGTTCGTTAAATTTGATAAAAGGGATTGCGCGTCCTTCGAGCAAGAATCCTGTGTCTTTTCACTGAGGAATCCAATCTGTAAGTTATGGTACGGGTTAAATATACCAAACTTCTGATTAAAACAACAAACGACCACGTACTTGAAACAAATCGATAGTTGTTGCTCTAACAAAGTCGTAGTCTGTATTAATCCTTGCCATAGCCATATTGGCGAAAGTAGTTAAGAGGAAGTACGATTCATCTCCTGGCATGCTGCATAATTTTTCTTCGAATTGTTTTCGAAGTTGTGGACAGTTTAGCTTATCCTCCCAATCTGCTCGAATTGTTATACATAACATTAACAGCTTAATTTCATGTTAGTGTTTACATCGGTACTTACCTTTTACATCCATATTGACCATGTGAACGTCGGTTTGCGTTGAATCAGTGTGCAGAATATAAAAAATTTGCCACAAAGTGTTCGAGGATATTAAATGATATGGAACAGTGGCTAGATATTGCCATGCGCCTAGGCGACGCGACGAAAATATGCAAAGAACTGCTCTCAAAAAGAAATAGTCGAACTCCAACTGCAGTTTCACTAGTGTCGATTTATCGGTAAGCTGGGAAAGTAAATTTCTTTGTAACAACGTTAAAATATCGTTGAGCCTAACAGTATGGAACTACCTGGTGTTTGTCAAATTCTTCCCATTGGTCGCTGGCATATTGCACAATGTCTCTAATTAGCGCGCAGAGCCGTTTGGCTAATTGTCTATATCTTGGAGAATCATACGTCTTCAAACCTTGCTTCAGAATTTTAACGACAATTGTGAAAAATGCAAACAGCCGCAACATGTGGTGATGAGTGATGAAGCTTCTGTTTTGATGGTATCTTTCGTCCTGACACTGTATGTACAATACGTGTTGAAACACTTTTTCAAAAGGAATTTGATTGAACAGTGAAATAAGATCATTCTCATAAAGGTTTGCACCGTTATTGGCTATATCTTCATCTTCCTCGCCTTCTTGATCTAGTAATACCCAAACTGTATCGTCAGGACTATATTCTGTATCTTGTAATGAATTTTGCACCTAATTAAAACAACAGATTTTATCGTACTCATACAAAGATCTTCTGCAAGGAGACTACACGGTTTCAGAAATCTAAGTATTATTATACCAATAAAACGAAAATTATGTATGTACTTCTTGCAATACGTATTTCTTTCATAGTTCTGAATGCAGAACAAAACGTCAAACTCGCTTTCCTCGAAAATGAATGCCCACTAAGCAAAAAGCTGTTAGGGTTTTTCAGTACTGGGTATATACTACAACTTATGTATGGTCTCGTCCAAAAAAGTAATTTCCGGAACTGTGTGGTCTTCTTATTAACGTAACCCATACCTGTTCAAGAAATGTATCTCGTTCTTTTATTGGCAATAGAATAACAGCCAAAGTAGCCACTATATGATCCAGATATGGATCATTTAACGGAGATGCACTTGATTTACTACATTCTTGTGGTGCTGGCATCTGTACATAACTACGAGCCCAGTTCATCACACCACCAGGACATCTCAGGATATGATTTAATAAAAACAAGTGATCCTGCCAGTTTGCTACTCTCAGCAAAATTGCTATCAGTTTGGTAAGCCACTGCCTAGTGTCTATCACAAACTTCCTGTCTTTCAATAATTTTCTTTGAAAATAAAACAATGTGGTTATGCACATTCTGATCTCCACTAACTGTGGTATTATCGGCGAAGGTGTCTGAACAGTTGCTAAGCTGACAGGTGTATTCGAAGAAATATTTGTGAACTCTCTGCAAGAAACACACACGCTCTGAACGTAATGCTCAATTTGCAATCTTAATAATTCTGCTTCGTAACAGTATAATGCTTGTGTATTGTACAACATCTCTTTTATGGTTGTCAAAGTTCGAGACAGAGACTGCAATGCTTGCTTATTGAAATGCGAGGTTGGGTATTCGTGCGTAGCATTAACCGGATTTCCATCCTGACATTCCCCTGCTATTGTAACGTGGGATGTGTTTATACACCATAATTGTTTTTGTGTTTCTCTGCATTTTTTTTTCAGCGTTGACAACTCATGTGAGTTGACGATCAAATGGTTTCTCACACGGAGATATTTCATTAAGAGCTCGTGTAATCTGTGCTGTTGCCTGATCGCGTTACTTTTAAGTTGAGCCTCTATAAATTCTGAGATAAACATATCGACCAATCCTAATTCCTGATTATCGTATAACGATGCTAACTGACTTGCAGTGAATGGTTTAACTTCGTCTAAAGTAATCTGTGCGCTGTCCACAGTATCGGTTAACAATTTCGTCTCCTCTCTCGTTTGGCTACCATGGTCCACACTCTTCGATTTCGATGTAGCCAATGTAGATTTTGATAAGTCAGATGTTGCAGCTTCGTTATTATCTAACTGGGACTGAGATGTGATATTTTTTAAGTTTGCTGTTGGAATTGATGTCTTAGTTTCTCCTTTATGTTCATCTATGTTGACTTCTAATGGCGCAGAAGCATTAATTATGTCCTGAAATTTTTATATTTTATAGTACATGTAATGATTTTACCGATATAATAGAATACTTGCTTAATAAGATTTCACTACAGACATATAAAAGTTCAAAGAATTAAGAAAGCAAGTACCTCGTTGATCGCTGCTTGTAAATTACATTCTACTGTCAGCGCAGAAGTTTCTTGGTCGTACGTTTCCGAGTCATTCGCAGCAAAATGCAATTCACTTTCCATATTTTCAATGCCTTCACCCTTCGGATAATTTGTGGGCGATTCTCCCAGCAGACATTCGAATCCTTCCAATGTTGGAGCTTCTGGTATGTCATCGTCTATAGTTAATTGTTTAATTTTCTTTACCTTTTTCTGTAAGTATAAAGTGTAAATAAACTCGTACGTCATGTCAAAGTAACTGCAAATCCGTTACTGTTTTTATGACTTTTCGATGAAGCTTCAAACAATAATTTATATTTACGTAACATATACATATTCTTCTTATTTAAATTCATAAAATATACTGAGAAAGTCTATTTGTGTCGAAGACTTGGGTACAACATCGAGAAAGGAACAAGGGAAAAAATGTTTACCTCTCGCTTTACTAATTCCATATTTGATAGATGTGGATGTACAGATATATATGAATTTCAAAACTGTTGGGCCGCGTATGAACGGAGACTGCAAAAACATGAAAAGACAGTGTTTATCATGAAACAAGGAATATTTGTAGCATCATTCTGTCTATTGTCATCGCAGATCCTCCGAAATCTATTGCGTTTCCCTGTTAATTTATCACGTGACCGAAGGTATTGACATTTAATGTTTCCTGATACTCATGTTATCCGACAGTACGTTATCATTCGTTTCTTCTGGCAGCGATTAACTAAATAACACGTCGTTACCGAAAATCGTATACTTTCATAAAATGTCAAATGGTTATTCCAAGGTAACAAGTTGTCAATTACCTACTTATCAACTGAGCTTCGATTACACAGATAACAGACCATAGACGAGATAGAATAAAGAGAGCATCCACAGGCTACTGATATTGACTGATATCAACTGATATAAACTGATATAATATACAGGGTGTCCCGGGTTTCTCCGACCAAACTACGGGAGCATATTCTACAAATAGAAATAAGAAAATAATGTTATTTTAAGTTCGGTTAGAAACGCTTTATTACAAAGTTATAAACAAATGAAATTGAATTTGGTAATGGTGGGTAATGGCGAATTTTACTTCGCAGAGTATCTAACAGGTGTTGTGGTCATTTCCTCTCTGATTATACGTTATTCTCTGCTTCTACTATATATGTCTGTATCAGTGTATCACAATAAAAATGATTAGCTACTTTATGTAACATTGCATTCGCTATTTGTAAATGCAATAAAATGTATCGTTATTATTTAAATAACCATTTTATTTAATTATCTCCGATTCGAAAACAGTGTATATAAAATTATAAGTATGTCGATTGGATTTTGTAAATAAATTATTTATACGTAACTATATACGAACGTATAATAATTATTATTACATGATAGTATCTGATAGTATATATAATAAATAATTGTTTATGTGAATTATTCGAATTTTCATTTTCGACGTAAAAACCTGACTCAATGAAATTCACTGACGTTTGTCAATATGTAGTTTCATGAGATAATATTTTAATTTAAATATATGTAACTATACAAAGCATAGTATAACATAAAAAATGACGAATAGAATATTCTATTTTTAAATGAGCATGACCTTCGTATGAGAAGATTATGTTAATAACAATAACCAACAAATAGAAGGTTATACGCAATAATGAACGAAGAGTGTCCAAGTTGTAAACAAATAACAAATGCATCATGCTCGAGGCTTATAAAAGACAGTTGTGGCCATAGTAAATGTCGCATGTGTTTAATATACGAAGAACAAGGATGTAAAACATGCAACAATGAACACATTGTACAAAACATTGGAAATTATGGTAAATTATATTGTTAATTATATTGTTAATACATTGATAACATATTTGATTAGTTGGTATCATTAATTGAAATATTTTTGTAGATTGTCAACCTTCAACAAAAACAAGTTCCAACAAATTTTCTACCTTTGATAAAAACATGAAGTATAACGAGGAAGTAGTACTCCCATTGGAGCTAGTCATTAAGAAACATTCTAAATACAAAGCTGATGATCTTGAATTTGGTTCGATTGATTGCACAAATAATTCTGAATTATCTTACGAGAACCCGAGTATTAAGAAAACAGAAACTTACAACAAATCTACTGTGACAGAATCTACAAGCAACATTTCTGAGAAATTGTATGCTTCCAACGTGGAAACCGAGAATGTAGTTTTAAGCGTGCACACATTTCTAAATCAAGACGCATCTATGGAATCTTGCTACAACGAAAGAATAACAGATAATTGTGGTGCAGTACGTATACGAACTTACAGAAGTTGTAATTACGATTGTAATCATGCGACACATTATTATAATTTTTAGGACACTAAGACAGAGTCCCTTATTAAAAAAAAGTTATCAAAAAGTAAATCGATTAAGAGTTTTGAACGTACACACATTTTAATACTGCCAGGATCACCAGAAAGATACAAATGTAGTATTTGTAATAAAATTTTTCACAACAAGAAAGGGAAATGCTATCATGATGCCTGTGTTACTGGTATCAGGCCTTACAAATGTTCTTTCTGTGATAGAACCTTTATCAAACGTTCTCACTTCGAGTATCACGAACGGGTTCATAAAGGGTACAAGCCTTACAAGTGCAATCTTTGTGAAAAAGCGTTTCCACAACAAAATAAACTCAATAGACACATGTATTCACACAGCAGTAAGTTGTTGTTATGTTATTAAACATAAATAAGAGAGAAAGTATAAACTTTTTTTGTAAAAAGCTAATAAATTTCTAGAAGAGAAACAGTTTGTTTGTCCTCAATGCAACAAAGGATATACTAAAAAGGATGATCTAAGAAACCATTTGGATACGCATAACGGTACAGCTAGGTATTCTTGTAAGGCCTGTGAGAAAACTTTTGTAATACTGACTAATTTAAAGCGTCACTTAAAAATACACACAAGTAAGTATTTGCATATATGAAATAAAACTTGTTTGGTACAGTCATTGCTAAATTAATGTGTCAACAGATGAAAGACCTCATGTATGTGAAGAATGCAATAAGAGTTTCAAGGACAAATCGCTTTTAATTCGTCACAAGAAAATACATGGAAAATATCGTCCATTTTCATGTGCACATTGTAGTAGAGTATTTCTATCAAAAAGTGAATTGAGACGCCACCTAACAGTTCATTCAGGTAAATTATTAATAAGAATGTACATATTGTACAATAATATAGATATAATGATATGATAAAATTTATTACAGATGAGAAACCATTCTCTTGTACATATTGCCAAACAGTATTTAGAAGAAAAGATAATTTACATCGTCACATTAGACACCATCACCCAGACAATCCGGACAGTCCAGACAATCCAGACATTAAGAGCACCGAAATGCAGGACACTGCGTCCGTAAAAAATGCAAGCCCAGTAAAAAGTAAACTAATCAATTCGAAACAGAAACAGAAACCAAAAAAGACCCAAAAGATGGCTTCTAATTCGTTACCAAAGCATTCGACAAAAGTATCAATGGTTTATGTAAGCTCTAACGATCAAATTAATTCTAGATTAGATTCGATGGGTAATATTACGCCGGTTATTAGAACTACTAGTGAAGTTAGTAATGCAGTTCCTGTAATTAACGGACCAATTAGTGCTAGAAAAACAGAGGATAAGACTGATACTAGAAAGAAAACGTTTACGTACACAGAACCAATACCTCTAGCTGAAGCTGTAGTGATAAACAGACGTATCGAAGAGAAATTGTATCTGCAAAATGTATCCAATCATAATTATTTCTTTCGAAATTATTTAAACTGTGCAGACAAGTCACATTCTCCTCTTACGAATCAAACGTGTCGAACAAGTTCTCATTTGAAAAATTCTGTGCATATATCTCTCAATGAAAATCCATCTTTGGAGTCTGGTTCAGATTCCCAGACTAGCGTTACATGTCACGATATGGATAAATAAACTTGTAAATAGGGAAGCGGCAATATTGAAATTAGAGACAACAGTGAATTGTGTACTGTAAGCGTACTGGACGAGTTTATGAGTAAATGTACTTAGTACTGTGGATGTTTGTAATAATAACATAACATTATTTTCTCATTAATTATTCAACAGCGAGTTACAATACAAGTATGTTGAATCATTTTATTTTGAAGTAATATATAGCATTCCACTGCCAAAAAAATTAATTCAATAAAGGAATTACAAACCACTTAATCGTTAGTGAAATAATTATTTAATTATAAAAGTTACTTTTCAGTAAATCGTTGTAAATGTATAAAAAGAAATTGAAGACATAAAAAATATACAATTATCGAGTTAAGAATTTAATTTATTTTTTCCTAATTTCCTAATTTCAAATAAAGAATGTTTACATTAAAATATCATAGAATTACATAGATTCGTGTTCGAAATTATTCATTTTCATTTTCTAAAAGCAACGAATAAATATTATTACAGAGCAACTCGGTTTTACAAAGTTATACATAAATTTAAAAAAAGTATAGTTTCGCCTTTCTAAATGACTACAAATGTACGATAATTATATCATAAGTTTGCGCACGAGTTTAAAAAGAGTAAAATTAGACTATGTTATTTTACATTTTACATCTAGAAATATTTCAGAACGTTAGAAAATGTTTATCCATTATTTACATATCAGTATAAAAGAATTCAATTGTTTCTTCTTACAATTAGTATTCTTAGACTTAGACTACAATTATACGAAAGTAAAAATGCAGCAAACTATTTTTTCTAAAATTAAAAACAAGTTGCACAAATGGTTTTGACGCTATGTACATGTTGCCTATTTAAAAAATCCATTTAAAAATATTATTGAAACGAGTCAAAGAAACTTTTATTTAAAATGAAATTGTACATTATATACTAATAAACATGTTTTTTAGTGATGATTGAAATTCCAGAGACTTTTGGAGTCTCTTAACACTTTGGGGACGGATTGTTTTGTATAAAGCGATTTCTGTTGATCAATTGATTCACAATATCAAAGTTGCTGTACATTGAGTCCAAGTTAAAATTAGTTTGCGACTTTTCCTGTCCCGAGGCTCAGTTTGAGCTGTCAATGCCGACCCCAGAGATGTTATTATTTTCTCCATTGATTTGATAATGTCATGTAAATTTCACACATGAATAAAAACTTTTAAAATATAACTATTTACACATAACGACCAGTTACATTGATTATACATAGTAAAATAAATATAACTACTTTTATTTAATCTATTAAGGCAGTCAAATTTACGAAGAGTATGGATTTTTCTCTGAAAACTATGATAATGATACAAATTATTTACTTTCGATTAATTCTTAAATAACACAGAAGTGAGCATCAAGTGGATAGATTATTGACTCTCTTAATAGATTATATAAATTTAGTCATCTCCTTTTTAAACACTCTGTATGAATATACGAATATTCAGAATTCATAGTCAACATGTTTGTAATGTGAAAGACCTTTGTCTACACTATATAATTATGGTTATCGACTCTTTGAAGAGCAATGCTACTCTATTTATAATTTTGTTTTTTTAACATACCATGAAAGTCTATTCTCGTAAAATTGTATAACTGTTTGCGGGCAAATCAAATTTGCTTCTTTCGCACTAACCAGGTCTGTTTCTTCTGTTCCTTTCCTGAAAGCAGAATTATTAATACTGTGATTATCTAAGGCTTAATAAATGTTATGTTGTAGCTAACCATTTCATTAGAAACATTAGTTCTCCACTAGAGTCTGTAGCGCCAATGATTTTTTCAGGTTCTAATTTCCTCTTGAATCCATAGATCTTGTTGTCAGAATCAACAGCTTCTGTTTTGTTCATAATTGAGTGTCGTCTTTTTCTTAAAATATTCAGCAGTGTATTTTGTTCACCTAAGTGTATATATATATATGTATGTGTGATTACAGTACAATTAAAGATGAAACAAATTATGCTAAGTGTAGACAGGTCTGACATAAATACGATTTCAAATGCAGATACTCATTTTAAAGTTTGAAATTAACGTTTATAAAGTGAATTTTCTCGCTTTTTCAGTAGTGTTTTAAACTCGTGAAACAACACTTGGATCTTGAGTTTGACTCGTATATTTATAAGTGCATTCTATGTAAATAATCATATTTATACAAAAGGTATCAACAGAAAATCGAAAGTATTTATGAGAATGTAAAGTATAGTCGATATTTTACATTTGATTAATATTGAAAATATAATTGTAATGATAGTTTCATTATAATTACAGCAAGAATTGATTCTTTACAAATGAGTTTCTTATTCTTACGAATCGATTTTAAGGTTAGGCCCGTTATAAATACAAGAGTCTGTTACAATTAAAATATTACATTAGTAACATACATTTCAAATTTCGAAAAACGAGACTATATATATACCTAATGTTGATCAATTAGGTATCATAACGTAAATAAATACAGTCGATTTATGTTAACTTCGATTAATGACATGTAAAGTTCTAACTTTGAAATTTATAATTTCATTATACTTGGTATTACTTTATAGTATAGATTTCAACTTTTATACAGATTTCCTATTTTTTCACTATTATTAAATGAATTTCTAACAAACCATAATACTGATATCAGTTTTCGTTTTACTGCTTTGTTTACCAACACATTTTTGGTTACACATCGATTATATGAAATGTCCAATGTACAAAACATCAGATTATATCAATAGTATAAACGAAATCCACTTGTAAAGATTTTTATAATCAGATAAATATGTACTACACAAATATTATACGAAATATGAACATTCAAGTCTTTCCTGATATTTGTATGCAATTCGATTTTTTGACAATTCACATTTCCGGCGCTGTATGTAGTTTGTAACATTGGAATGGAAATTTTCGTAGCTGGTGATAAAACCGTTGTAAAAATAACTAAATATACGTATCGATTGATATTGAATAATAAAATTCAATTGTACAGGCTATTTGTTTAACTTAGAAATCATAAAACAGTTTGTTTTCATATGATTTGCGTGTTTGGGAGAATGCACATGAAAATGGTGTCCCGAAGAGAAAAATTCATTTCGATGTAAAAAGAAAAATAATGCTCACAAATAAATTGTACAACGTCAAATGTAACGGTTTTAATATTTTCAGATAACATTGACTATAACATATTTTCTTATTTTTGCAAGGAATTGTGAAATTACCAAAAGAAATTGTTATGCGCATGCGCGGAACGGTCACTCGCGCATTCGGGGTTTACGTAAGTGTTCGCAGGGAGCAGTAATCGATTGAACGACGTGAGCGGCTTCCATTTCTCGTTTACGTGTGGTTCGACCTCTGTTTGGTGTGGCGAAGGGTATTTTCACTCTTCTAAATTACCGAAAATGGTTAAAATGGAACATGATGTAAGTAGAAAATCAAGTAAATAATCTTCGTGTCGCAATGCAACTTTTTCACACAAAATAATTCCTACAAACTAGAAACGTAGACGCGTCATGTACCGTCATTTTGTTTTGCATGTATAACCTGCGATTTTTTGTTCAATTTATCTCCGAGGATTTATCTCCGTTTTCATAAATTCTTCAAACTCTGTTTTTCAATAATTGTACAATTAATTACGATTCTAATACCCTATATTTTTCGGAACTCTACGATCTTTGTTATATTTCGATTTAATATTTATTCATTAGTCTGATAGAATAATTAGACAAGTTGTTAAACAACTGTAAAAATTTCATCATCAACGAATTTTTAATGTACATATTGCGTCGAAAATTTAAATTCTGGTTACTGTATATAACGTACGCTGTGTGTGCAAGTATAAATCATGGCGTACCTGACGCTACGCTGTTTGGGAATTCAGCATAATGCTTTCGTTTGAAAATGTTATGAATGCAGGATACATCTAGATAAACTTTTCCATTTGAATTGTTCACAATCATATTTTCTTCCATTATCGTAATATCTTAATTTAAGATTATTTATCTTACAGTTATATATTTCTTTTTATTCGATGTGTTATGTAAGATTAGTTAATAACTTAAGGGTGCGCCGGAGCTAGAGTGTGGCCTCTTTCGGCGTCTAGGTGAATTACAGGCTGTAAAGTGGCGGCACCATCGGCGTCGAGGAGAATTACGATTGAAAGAGTAGAAGAATAGAGAGGTCCTCGTCTCTCCTGCAGGGCTGCGACATATCTCCCTCTCCGTCGCAGCCGAACAGGAGAGCCGAGCATCTCTCGGTTCCGCTCGGCGAGAAGTCGGAAAGCGCGATAAGTCAAGCAGCCATGTTGGAATACGAATTGTTCAGTCCTGTAACGTTCGATCACGCCCAATTTTTGTCGCGAGGAAGCAATATTGTTGCATAATTTTGGTATTGAAATATTCCCTGAGTTATAGCGGAGGAGCGTACAGAGCCCTTTTTTGCAATTTGTCTCCTGAATCTTTATAAAAAATAATTTTGTATGTTTTTCATAGAAATTTTTTTTTTCTGTAAACTTTTTCCAAAAAAGGGCTCTGTCCGTGCCTGCGCAATAATTCGGTGAACATTTCTGTACAAAGAGCATCAGAAAATATTGCTTCCTCGCGACAAAAATTGGGCGTAAGCACATCGAAAAATCAGACTGCTTCGTCGTATCTCTATCTTTGTCTTTCCTGCGAAGATCTGTCTATCCTTGTCCAGAGCTTCCTACTTTTGCCGCAACAATCGCTCGTGGCGCTAAAAAATTCCCACGCCACTCCGGCGCACCCTTAACAAATAACATTATAGAATACGATACTTTAATATAATGTACAATTATTCATGAGATTTAGCAATTATAGGCTATAAAAGTTTTATTTGTTTGATAAACAGAAAACAAACAATTTTGTCATTAATCAAGTATTTTTAATATCATTATACGTATAGTTTTAACAAACTAGAAACCATTTAGGGACCTAGACATTATACATTCATTTAATTTTATTAGTAATAATAAGGAAATGATATTTGTTGTTACATATAATATTTTGGGGTTCTCAATTTGGTTACATGATGCATAGATTGACCTACAAAAACAATGTTGATATTACAGGATGGTAAAAACGAGCCAGAGCATGTTAGGAAGTTATTTATTGGCGGTTTGGACTATAGAACAACTGATGACTCTTTGAAGAAACATTTCGAAAAATGGGGTGAAATTGTAGATGTAGTTGTGATGAAGGACCCAAAAACTAAGCGATCCAGGGGATTTGGTTTTATCACTTACTCTCGTGCTCACATGGTGGATGATGCTCAAAATGCAAGGTTGTGTATAAGATGTATTTGTGTTTGTTTAAACCAAAATTTTCCAATAGACCAAAAATTCACAATCGCTTTGAAAATTACAGACCACATAGAGTGGACGGTCGTGTCGTAGAACCGAAAAGAGCTGTTCCTAGACAAGAAATAGGAAGACCTGAAGCTGGTGCAACAGTGAAGAAACTGTTTGTCGGAGGTTTGAAAGATGACCACGAGGAGGAAGATCTGAGGCAGTATTTCCAGACATACGGCAGCATAAATTCGATCAGTATTGTTACTGATAAAGAAACAGGCAAAAAACGTGGTTTCGGTTTTGTAGAGTTTGACGATTACGACCCAGTTGATAAAATTTGTTTGCAACGTAATCACCAGATACGGGGGAAACATGTAGACGTGAAGAAGGTAAAAATGATGGACATATCAAAAGATATTTAATTAGCTAACTATTATTCTATGACTCTACAGGCTTTGAGCAGAGCAGAGATGGCCTCTGCATCTGGTGGTGGTGGCAGTGGAGTTGGAGGCAGCAGAGGAGGACAAAATGTGGGAAGAGGACCTCGAGGAGGTAATCAAGGAGGTGGCAACTGGGGAGGACGAGGCAGCGGTGGAGGCGGCGATTGGAATAATGGTGGTAATCAGGGAGGTTATGGTGGAGGTAATCAAGGAGGTTGGGGTGGTAACGGTCCCTGGGAGAATCAGAATCAAGGTAAAGGTTCGCAGAAAAAACGTTTTTATTTCACCCTTTCCTATAGACCATTTTTATATTCCTTTCATTGTATTTGATTAAATATTATTAAAAGGCGGTGGATGGGGAGGTCAAGGAGGCCAGGGAGGATACAACAGTGGTGGCAACTGGAGCAACGATAACTTCGGAGGAGGTTACCAGCAGGGATATGGTGGTGGACCAGTGAG
Organism: Lasioglossum morio; assembly: GCA_916610235.2. Taxonomy (NCBI): domain Eukaryota; kingdom Metazoa; phylum Arthropoda; class Insecta; order Hymenoptera; family Halictidae; genus Lasioglossum; species Lasioglossum morio. The sequence goes on along the minus strand of CAKAJA020000723.1, from coordinate 12,100 downwards.
GAACAACTTCAACTCTGGAGGAAGACCAGCACCCTATGGTATTAATACGGGTCCTAGTGGCCGACAATCTGGAGATTCGAGATGGCTACCACCCTTTGGTGGACAAGGTTGCTTCTGTCCTTCTCAAAAGCCAACGCGTTGTTTCTGCTGCGCGCCTTGAGCAACTTTCCCTAGATTTTCTTGCAATACAATTGTGATACAAGTCGAATCGTAATAATCTTATAAGATTTTGTAGTTCAAGTTGCACAAGGAGTGTTCAGTTTAAATGTTTTCCGTCCAAGTAATATTATAATGTCATACAAAGCAGGATATTTAAGTATCCCAACTTTTAATACTAAATCAGTTGCATCTAGACTAATGAATTTAAACGATAAAAAATATTTTGAAATTTCGTTGCGGAAATTGGAAATTTTTCTTCCTCGAATTATATATTGGGATTTGGATTTTTCGGCTTGGAAGTTTTAATTTTCATTCGTCTAGATGCTTAACGTTAAGATAAACAACTGTTAACAGATGATTGCTATTGATATATTGTCCCAATATTTAGAAGGAGACCTAGATAATATTTTCAGTAAAATATATTGCAATAAGAAATACGGCGCGATGTTGCAGAGAGAAGAAGCGCCCTTAGTCCATGTTTTCATAGATCAATAATATATTTCTTTTAAGTTTCATCTAGCAGAATTCTGTTGAAAATACATTTGCATTTACATTTTTTAATTTCATAAATTAAATTGGTTTCAAAAATTTAGGTTTCCTGAAGGACAATGTTCAGACTTGCATATTTCATATTTATGAGCATACTTTAATTTTTACTAATAGTACATGTGTTTATAAATGGACTAGTTGTTCAGTGTCCACGAAGTAAGATATTGGGGTGGTCAAATTAGCTTTATAAATTGTGAAGATGTCCGTGAATTCCACAATGTCTAGTCGGGACGGGTCGAGAATTGTATTTGGGATCGGGACGGGTTGTAGAAAATTTCGGGATTCCCGAGAATTTTGGGATTCTCGAGAATTTTGGGATTCTCGAGAATATTCAACTAAACTGATAGTATTATTATTATTATTATGATTGTGTGATTGATAATAGTTTGAACACTTTTACTAATTTCATGGTTTATTGTTTGTTTTTTTAGGACCAATGGGTGGCGGAAACTCTGGAGGTGGTGGCGGTGGTGGCGGTGGCGGCGGTGGCGGCGGTTATGGCAACCAAGGAGGCTATGGTGGTAGTTCTCTAGGAGGTGGAAACATGGGTGGCGGCGGAGGTGGTGGAGGAAGGAGATACTAAGCACTTTATCCGTGGACACACTCCCTCACATGGTAAGCATAATTCTATCATTTATTAAAATTTTGTACATTTACAACATGTATTAGACTGTTACTATACGATAAGAGTATAATAAATAACATTGAAAGTATAATACAGTGTATGTCAGACGACATATGATTTCATTGTTCAGACAAGGACTGTATGAAAATTTATTTTGCTTTTCGATGGAGGTATTAGAGAATTTTGAATGCTTCATTACAACTATTGATCATGTTTTTGTGTGCTAGCTGTGTCGAAGCTACAACCATAATCAATTGTATTCTCGTAAATAGTATATAACAGTGGTACAACAGAGGAGAGGTTTTAGAACAATGGTGAAACTAGTAGTTCTCTGTTTGGTTGTTATAGCTGACAAGAGTTTTTGGTATACTCAGGCATATGCTCCACCCACGTATATAGTTTATCAGCTTTCAAAGTTACAACTATTATCGATCATAGAAATTGTAGTTTTTGAATTTCTAATTTAATGAATATGTTTGCGCACTTAAACAGACAATACTTTATCAAACATGTTACGATCAGTTAAAAAAATCAAGTACCAAGTAAAATTGGCGATAGCAACAGTCTAAACTTAATGTGGAAGTTTGTGGATACTTTGTTAGTTTTTATTTTCCGAGTACATTACATAGATCAATATTGCATCGTTATAGTAATTTCAATGTTCGAAGAGGTAGAGCAATTTGACGATAATGTTTCTGAATGCGGTACTATAAAATTATGTATCTTTCACCATAATCCTATTTACGCACAATATACTAATGCATTGTTAGATAAGGAAACATGATACAAAGTAAAGAAGGTAATACTTTAGATCCGTTGACATGAATGGCAAGAGATAATTTCACTTTTTGACCAATAGAAGGCTTGAACAAGCTTGACTTCAATATTGCCAAGTGTTCGGTATGCAATGTTTTCAGTCAAATCGTTTCAATGTACATTCAATTCCGAGATCTCAAGGAATTTTCATTGCATCTTTGTTCAGGGCTTAAAATGTTATTACATATTACTCTTTGTTGTCTTGTTACTTGATTTAGTAGTGTCTCTAGTAAGTCTTTATCTTCATAATAAGGAAGATTATTATTGTCTTCTTGTTTTGCGCCTCTTAAATTTTTTTCTTGGAAATTTAAGAGTCCTACATAGCGAATATTGTTTTCTTTCATCCTAATAGGTAAATTAGTATCAGATTTTATTTAAAGGATATGGCCGAATAAGGTTAGTTAAAATGATCTAGAAAAGAATTATACGTGTCCCTTTTCAAGTGACTTATTGAGAAAAAACTTTTTGTAGGAAAAATCATATTAGTAGTTTTTGGTTAATTTTTTTCATACCATGGTATGTAAAAATTCTGAAAAATCGAATGCGTACTAACTATCAGAATACGTCTTGGAGCATTTTCGTTCGAAATCACCAATGTAAAATATTAAATACTTGAAAATATGCAGATGTTTTTATAGAAGTTTAAAAGCATTATAATTTACATGTCTACAGATTAGTAATAAGTCGTTATAACTATTGATCCTGAACTTTTTCAGTTTTTTTTTTCTATGAACTAGTTCATAATTTAAAAGAATGAAGACAGAATGAATTACATTTAGTACCTTTACGACCCGTCTTCGTTCAGAATTCAGATTCTGATTTCATTTTCCCTAATAACATTTCGTAACTCTGAATCATTCGTCTTTATGAACCAGCCATAATAAATTGACGCGCAACTCTAAAATATTTAGGTAACAAACAGACATACATTCAAACATATGAAGTTTTTGTTTAAAGTTACCCTGACTTCTCTGACAATTATTTAATCGAGTTTCATCAACCAAGTTTCGTCCACAATATTTTCACTGTACGCAGTAGAAGTTGACCACCTGATGTAAATGTTGACATTGTTGGCGAAACTTGGCATCGATGAGTAAATACTGTCGGTGAGGTCAGAATAACCCTTTGTTCTACATATTAGACGTCACTTTTCAATTTCTATAAAAAGTCAGATTTTTTCAGAACGTTTTCTCTTCATGGAATATGAAAAATGGACCAAACATCTTTAATCAGGTTTATTCTTAACGAAAACAAAACTATTTCCCTAGAGTTTGTTGAAAGGCACGGGTATAATTAGGTTGAAAGTCATCCTTGATCTCCTTACCCGGCTATAGTCTTCTCAAATGATAGAAAATAATATAGAACACGTTACTTAGCTCAAAATTGATAGATTTTTATAGTTTGAGTATTTCCAATCATCTAAACTAATAGATTTATGACTTTTAAACCTCAGGTGAACCTTCTACTTGTCTTCTACTAGTCGCCAGTACTATCTGTACTGTTTAGTATCGGAGCAGGCAGGGCTATAAGGCTAGAGACAAGACCAGGCAGGACAATCAGGATACAGGACAGAAAGAGAAGCGTCATCTGTTAGATCACAGTGAGGGAGGCTTTTGCTTGTATTTCATTTGGTATCTAGCACCTACTATATAATGTTTTACATATTCTACACTTATGTGAAAAACAATTGCAACATATAATTTTCTAGACATGTGCTTGCACGTATCGTGTGGCACACAATGATATCCGCAAAAAAAAAACAGAAACGAAACGCAAACTAACAACTAACGATCTTAATTAGCGTGTCGTTGCTGAAAATCCAGAGACACATTGAAATGATTCAGTCACTCGGTTGCTATGTCTAGGGATACATCCGTGCCATCCAAAAGCATCTCAAAGCGTGCGCAACTGCGGCTATTTTTCTTTTGTAAAATATTTAACGAAAAAAAAACAAAACGATTAGCGACAAATAGGATGATGATACGATAGATATTGGAAAGCACGATTGTCTCTCTAATCTAGTGAAAGACATTGAAATAGCGGTCAATGTAAGAATCTAGGTGTTTTATTAAGTTAATGCAGACTTTTTAATTTCGTAAGAGAAAGGTGATTCTTATACAGACCAAAATCTCAGGATATATAAAATGAAATGTTATATACAAAAACGAGTATCAATGAATTTAAAGGAAATTCAGATATAGCATGAACTTTAAATGTCGGTTTAGCATTTTCTTTCGTAGGTTACGTTAGAATAACGAATTATTTTTTAAGTTGTAATGTTTTAAGAGTTAGCGAATAAAAATGACCAGAACCTTTTCCATGTCACTGTTTCATTTTTGAAATAAAATTCTTGATAGCATAGGAGGATAAGTCAGAGTACAAGAACAACTCGTATGAAATGAAAAGTACCATAGGAGAGCTGTTTTAGCTAGATAAGGGCACATCTAATCGATTGTTATATACAGAAATAATTAACGAAAAGTCTTGGAACTCCATGTATGATAGATTAAATGATTATTTGTATTCTTTGTCGAACTGTGTAGTCGATGAATGCACTTTTATGGGCTTGATATATTTATATGTATTCACAGTATTAAATAATTTGTACATAACGCAAAAACCTGTGACCAATTTTATGTAGTTCTTGTAATATGTAAGATTTAAGGTTGTCGGATTTATTCGCGAAGGGATGCGTTCGAACGGTTCATCTACAAGGCTATATTGTATATTGAAATGTGTACCAGAATGAGTTACATTGTATTTAAGGATACATGCAGAAATTTCATCACGGATTTCTTTGAACAATAAGAAAAATCACTTGCAATATGGAAATAAAACGTTCTTAGGTTCAACATTTTTTCTGTAGTGAATGAAATTACTTATGTTCTTATCTCGGCATATAATACCTATTTTTTCTTTGATTAGTAAGTAGATATATATTCCTCGATTTTTCAATTTCTTCGTATCCCTTTTTAATTAAATCCATTGTTTGAAAACAATTAATCAGTGTTGTGCAAAATGAGCGCAGTAGTCGCGACTATCTCTCGCTTGTTATTGACGACAGAAAAAATATGTCCGAGAAAAATATGATTTAACTTCGTGAGATGAACACAGTGTTGCTAATCAAACAAATTTATTTCAAGTCCACGTTTTTTGAGATTTCAAGGTACTCTTTAAAATGGGACGATGCGATTATATTACTAGTATAATACCGTGATTTTATTTTTGCTATCTAAGATTATATGAACGATATTAATTTCAATTTGTGTCGCATGACCGCAATTTTGAGATCTCAAAAAACGTGATGTTGAGAAATATTTGTTTGCTTACCATAATATATGCGCTCTCGAATCTAATGTTTTTCATCTGACATTTTTTTTTATTAACAATAATAAACGGGATAAAATGCAAGTAAATATTAATTTTCAATTATTCTTTGTGCGGTACAATTAACGTTTACTAATCTTCGGAAGCAATTACTTGATGATTTTTTAACTATGCTGGGGAAAGAAATTTTTTAATAAAGTTAATACAAGTTATATGTAGTTGTTACTCGCGTGAAAATTATTTCAGAATAGTTTTATAATATTATAGATACTTCTAGCTTCCTAGACATTGTACAGCACTGATTAGAAATCAATTTTTCGCTCAGAGATCAAAGTTTAGTTTTGTTGTACTTCAAAATTGATTTTCCTTGTTTCTGTACGAGTTTCTTTTTAGCTTGTCACTTCGCCATGTGTTGAAACCTCATTCGACACATTTTCTTTTTTAAAGTAAGTTTTTTGCGACTCGTTAGGTAGCAAACGTAAGGAGTAAATGATCAGATAGGTAGGTAAAACTTTGTTTACGAGCACAGGTCACTGTTACCATCGACAGGATAATAGTCCACTTAGATCGGTCGGGCAGACATAAAATAGCATTGAATATTAATAGTAAGAGCGAAGTATGAAGGAAGAAACTAAAGGCAGGCAGGTAGCAGAGCAAAGGATGATACTGACACTGCGCAGCAAGCTAGGCTTTGCTAGGCTTCTCGCTAGCCTCTGTTGTACAACCACAGGTAGGAATAATAGATTCATTTGTTTAGATAATAGGGCAATGAATGGCAAAGTGTGCATGATACAATGTTTTATAATATTTCTGCTGGGTTCTGCTGTTTCAATTAACAATTATTTTCTTTTATTAAAACAGACAGAGTACAAGTAAATTATATCGTTAGACCTTTGTTGACCCTTTCGCTATGATCGAGCTACACAAACAAATCCTTATGGGTAGTACGAAAATAAACACAGTTAACTACTAATTGATTAAAATAGAAATATGTAGAAAATTATAAATGACTGCAACAAGCTAATGTAGTTTATTTAGAAACAAAGTTACTTTTAATAATGCACTATAGTTTTAGTTGCTCTTTGTAACGAAAGGGTTGAAGTGTACCATCTTGAACGTACTATCAGTAAGCTTTGTCTTGTCTTGTGAATTAATATGTTCTATAAATCCAAAATACTATTTTGTTTTCGATGCACCAGTAGGAGAGGACAAAAAATCGTGCGATTCGATTGAATTGATATGATGTATTTAACATGTCAATTATAGAAAGGGAACCTAACTATTCACAGAGATCATACATGACTTCCATTTATACAAGATTAATCAATGAAATGATTTTTTGATTTATTATTGTGTCATAAACTCTCATTTGTTGTTTTATTTTATGAGATCTATATTATATAGAGATGGGCATTAACATCTGTTGTTTCAATTACAATTGCATTCAGTTAATGTCCAACTCGGTATGAAAATATACGTATCTATACTTCCTTACTCAAAAGGTTTGCCAGACTAAAATCACATTAAAAATGTGAGTAAAATATATTAAGTGAGAATATTAGCAATGAGGAAGTTGAAAAGATTTTGGCTTAACTAGAAAATATGAGTGTATAAGAAGGAGATAGTAATTATTTTTGTTTCACATCATGTATATTAATTGCTATCTTTCGTTTTTATTAATTTCTGGTTTTTCCATTTGGGCTGGTACTCCCAGAGCGCTCCGTGTCACAACTGCCATTATCAGTTAGTCATCACGGGAGGTAAGTTGAAGCGAATCAATTTATTTTTATTACTATTAACAATTCTCGTAGACTGGCCATTAATATTTAATTCAAAGATTTGTACAGGATGTTCAGTAACAGCTGGGAGAACAAGTAAGGGATAACTCTTCGTGACAATGTGAGATGAAAGTATAAAGTGTAAACGAATTGTATACGTACATTCCATTTTATGCTGCAAAGTATTATCAGTTTCTAGCGCGGTTCCCCAACCTGATTTACGCAACTATTACTACGTTAATGAAGTTGACTAAAGAACTGAAGCGTTAGGCAGCATTGCATTAGCTTTTACTATATTTTGAAACTTATTTTATGCTTAGAATTCATGTAAAATTGCATACAAATAGTTAAAAGTTCTATATTTATAGTTACATATAAAAAAGAGCACTAAGAGTTCAAAATAGGGATAACACAAAATGCTCAATTAGTTACAGAATACGTTTTATGTAATTGTTCAAATTATATTAGAATTATTTAAACTTGATACATATTTTAGTAAATGTTTTAAAAACGAAGCGTAGGTCGCAATTCGTTTATTCTTAATTTAGGTCTGGGTATTGTTATGAAGAATCATCCCTTATTTTACGTTATACGTTATACGTATATGGCAGAGCCGGGCAACTTCTTCCCAGCTGTCGCTGTGCGACCCCCACCGGGGCTTGTCGGTTCTCCTACTCTTCATGTCTACTTTGACTTTATCTTCATAAGTCCGAATGGTGGGAGACGCTGGTAGAAAGAAGTTGCTAGGTGCCCGGCTCTAGTATATGATTTCCAAGGTCAAAATAATAATTTTATCAACTTTCTTTCTGTTTTCAACAAAAAATAATGGACTAACATGAATATTTTTTATATAAATTGTTGCAATCCACAAGGATAAAAAAGTGAACATGTATTTTAAAAGTGTGGGACCATGCACTGACTAATTACGTTTAAATTTGAACACGGGTTTCATATTTTATGAAACAGTATTATCAATTTAATTCAATAACTTTCAAGTCATTTGGATGGCAATTAGATGAACTTAATTGGTTAATTTACAAAAAATATAAGATAACTTTAATAAGTAAGATAAAGAAATGATTTTAATTACTTACTACTTATTAAATAAAATAATTAAGTCTAATCGAAAGTATGCACGAGTCTGTTAATATTAACTGAATAAAATGCATGTGTATCATTTCTATAGTTAAGAGCAAACAGTGCAATATTTAAATTGAATTGCAATATTCTAACTGTCTTTTATAATAGATTTTGTGCAGTGTAGATACGCTCAAAATAAATTCGATAAGGAATTGAAATTATTTGTAAGGCGGCAAACTTTGAGCACTACTAATAATGTCCGAGGTATAATTTTATAAAGATTAATTATTTCAGGTATTTTTCAGCAGTGTAATTTAACTTGTTATTCCTTGAAGGATCGAAATAAATTTCTTGAACACCTAATGAGTTTAATTAATTTTTACCCTTATTAGTTCAGCGTCCTTTGCAGTTTACATCGTTACCAAACTGAACGTCATTAACATAAGCAGTTTTAGGTGCAAAATTGAACGAGCAAAAATTAATAATTTAACTTTACACTTTACATTAGTATTTTATAATGTAGCATTTAGTATCCTTATGTATATAATGTATAATAATGGATATAAGGGTTTGTTTAATATTTTGCAGTGAAAGGTTACAATAAATTAAATATTTCGATCATTAACATAATTTTTAGAACATCAATTAGATTTATGTAATGATTTAGTATTTCCTATATTTTCATAATAACAATAATTTCACAGAACAAATTTACTGCATGCATAATTAAAAACCTGAGAATAAGACCGCCATGTTTTTCCTTACTTTCCCGCGTTTATTATTAAAAAATTTTAACAATCTCAAGCGACCTCGGTACTTTTCAATTGTAAATTATACTTTTCGGTTATATTGTTCTTACGTGGTACAACTGGTACACAATGATAATAATAATAATAATATTAAAAATATTGAGTTTATCACAAACCATAGGGCACTATAACGTAAATTGTTACTATACAAGATTATAAAATCACAGAAACATATTGTAAATTGATTTTCTTAATTAATTTACTTTTATTAAGTAAACTTCTGAGCTTGATGTTACGTAATTTTTTATTTACTCAGTAAAATCCTACATGTTAACAAATTTACTTAATAAATTTATTTCTTACGTTTACTAAATAAATAAATAAGATTACCTAATAAATAATAATTAAAAATAACGAGATTTTATAGTAAGCTCACTCGACATTTTTGCAATCACTGCATTGACGTTAATTACAATTTGATTGTGGATTTTATGCAGATCTGAGGAAAACGATAAAAGAATTTTACTGGATAATACGAACTTGTATAAAACTCCACAGTCCAAATATTCAAATTTTCAAACAGAAGACAACGCGTTCGTGTTTTCGGAGGTTTCGCTGGCTACGATATTACACTGCGCTTTCGTCGAGGCACCGCCAATGGAGTTTGTCGAAACGCAAGAATGATTGATCGCTGATTTGAATGTCTCTTTGTAGAAACAGAATTCACAGAATCCAGTTCTCCCGTAAATTGGCACGTTCACCATTCCGTTGGAAACTGCAATGTTCCTGCAACAGGTAAGTGTCATTGAGATTTGGTATCACGGCACATGTGATATCTTTCAACTAACAATTACACTTTCCCCTACATATTTGAACTAAATACGAATCCGTAAATGGTTTTCCATTTTAATTTCCATGCTCTGAAGAAATTAGTAATACAGTAGAACCTCGATTATAACCGGATTCCGATTATAAATAAATATGCGTTTAAATATGATTCCATTATGAAGGGAAATAAATTTTTAAAAATAACATTTCATTTTGGAATATAATGTACATTTTAATTATTTCCTCGTGTCTCGATTATCCATCGGCCCTTTAATCCGGACTTCTAATCGAAGTCTTCGAAGCTTCGGAAAAGTTACAGCCCTATTTGAAATAAGATCATTTTTGTGGACATTCAGTGATCTATTTGAAAGTATAAATATGTTGGAAAAAATTTAATTGCTATACTGTAAATAATATATTTTAATATATTTCATTTAATTATGAAATATTTTAGTTATTAACCCTTTGCACTCGGAGCTAGTTTAACACGAAAACAAACGTTAACTTCTGACCTAGAATATTTCCATTCTCTATGATTTTTTAAATTTCGTAGATAAGAAATTGATATAATACCTCATATAATACTTAAATATTTAGTAATTGGTTAGATACCAACACATCTAATAATGTAAACTATATTTTTAATAATAGTACAGCAATTTTTAGTGATGCCTCAGAGGCGCCACTCGAATGCTAAGTGTTAATAAATTTTAATGTGTGGGTGATACCACTGTTACAGATCTGTTAGTCTAATGGTTAAACGGGCGCTATCATAACAATATGTATATATGTCAGCCTCTCTGACAACTACAAACACACATAAGTACCTATTATACTCGCGAATCTCCCGCCAATCCTATTTACATAAGAGTGTTTAATGACACGTCGCTTCGGTAGTCACCCTCTTGAATTACTATCAATCTCTTTTTCGTTCTCAATCTCTTCTCAATGATTCTCTCGAACGTCACATTGAAAGTTTTATTATTTATTATTCAAATTTATTGAAGCATTAAGACAATATTTTATATACAGTCAACGAAGGTATTGGATTTTCTAGATCATTTCTGATGGATTCGAGTCACGTGTATTTTTTCTCACGAGTATAGTCGGAGAGAGTGGCATCCAACTTTAAGGGTAGCCGTTTTATCAAATCACATAATAGAAACATTTTTAGGAATTCAATTGTGGAAAACTAAATGTGTTAAACTATAAAATCGAACATAATTTAGAAGTTATAATTCTTAAGGGAGTGTTCTAGTTGCGACTCGTTTCTACACGAATTTTTCGGATTTTTTATCAGAAAAACTATTGGACCTTTTGCATTGGGATTTTGCATATATATTTATTGGTATTTGAAGTACAAGTGTGATTTTTTTTAAAGTAACAATGACGAAGATTACATGAGTTATATATTCCTTTAAAATTACCGATTACGAAATTGCCTTTCGCACGATGAAAACGTCGGGAAAATTGGTTCGTGCGGTAACAGGGTATGTCCCAATGTTGGGTAACATTTAAATAAATAATTATTTCAATAAAAATTTAAATAACGAGTTATTTGTTATTTCCATGGATATTCAAATAAAAAGCATAACCAATTATTTATTATTTGAGCAAGTCTAAATGAATTATACTATTTGATTTCCACCTCAATCCAAATAATAAATAATCTTTTATTTGCAAATAAGAAATAATAAATAGATCACTTTTGGAATTATTTAAATTGCTTTTATTTAAATAGAAAGTTTAGTTATTATTTGCAATTAAAATCACACGTTTATTTATTATTTAAATTAAAATATGCCCAACAGTGGTATGTACTAAAGATTTTCTCAAAGAAATAATTCAAACAAACAGATAATTCAAACAAATCCCTTTACACACATATACAACACGAAAAGAAGATAATTGATTGAATTCTGAATAAGCTCTACGTTGATACCGAAGGTATAGTTTGTGTATTTAGTGTATTTACCGATAATGTTGATCAAGCTGTGCCTTCTCGATTCTTTTGTCTTTGGCGCGTCGATTTTGGAACCATATTTTAATTTGTGTTTCTGTAAGCCGCAGCGATGTAGCAAGTTCGAATCTTCTTCTCCTGGAGATGTATTCGCCTCTACGGTATTCTACTTCTAGCCTCAACGTCTGTTCGCTGCTGAATGTTGTCCTTTGTCTTCGCGGTCGACCTT
>CAKAJA020000722.1:0-22833 GCA_916610235.2 Lasioglossum morio | reverse complement strand
CGTTATGCGTTATGCGTTATGCGTTATGCGTTATGCGTTATGCGTTATGCTTTATGCGTTATGCATTATGCGTTATTCGTGATCCGTTATGCGTTAGGCGTTATGGGTTTTCCGGTGTTCGTTATGCGTTGTGCATTATGCGTTATGCGTTATGAAGTAAGGGTTATGGTTTATGCATTATGCGTTGTGCGCTATACGTTTGCGTTATGCGTTATGCGTTATGCGTTATGCGTTATGCTTTATGCGTTATGCATTATGCGTTATGCGTTATGCGTTATGCGTTATACGTTATGCGTTATGCGTTATGCGTTATGGGTTATGCGTTATGCGTTATGGTTATGCGTTATGCGTTATGCGTTATGCGTTATGTATTATGCGTTATGCCTTATGCGTTATGCGATATGCGTCATGCATCAAGCCTTATGCGTTATGCGATATGCGATATGCGTCATGCATCAAGCCTTATGCGTTATGGGTTATGCGTTTTGCGTTATGCGTTATGCGTTATGCGTTATGCGTTATGCGTTATGCGTTATGCGTTATGCGTTATGCGTTATGCGTTATGCGTTATGCGTTATGCGTTATGCGTTATGCGTTATGCGTTATGCGTTATGCGTTATGCGTTATGCGTTATGCGTTATGCGTTATGCGTTATGCGTTATGCGTTATGCGTTATGCGTTATGCGTTATGCGTTATGCGTTATGCGTTATGCGTTATGCGTTATGCGTTATGCGTTATTCGTTATGCATTATGCGTTATTCGTGATCCGTTATGCGTTAGGCGTTATGGGTTTTCCGGTGTTCGTTATGCGTTGTGCATTATGCGTTATGCGTTATGAAGTAAGGGTTATGGTTTATGCATTATGCGTTGTGCGCTATACGTTTGCGTTATGCGTTATGCGTTATGCGTTATACGGTGTGCGTTATGCGTTATGCGTTATGCGTTATGAGTTACGCGTTATGCGATATGCGTTATGCGTTATGCGTTTTGCGGTATTCGTTATGCGTTGTGCATTATGGCTTATGCGTTGTGCGTTATGGGTTATGGGTTATGCGTTATGCTTTATGCGTTATGCGTTATGCGTTATGCGTTATGCGTTATGCGTTTTGCGTTATGCGTTATGCGTTATGCGTTATGCGTTATGCGTTATGCGTTATGCGTTATGCGTTATGCGTTATGCGTTATGCGTTATGCGTAATGCGTTATGCGTTATGCGTTATGCGTTATGCGTTATGCGTTATGCGTTATGCGTTATGCGTTATGCGTTATGCGTTATGCGTTATGCGTTATGCGTTATGCGTTATGCGTTATGCGTTATGCGTTATGCGTTATGCGTTATGCGTTATGCGTTATGCGTTATGCGTTATGCGTTATGCGTTATGCGTTATGCGTTATGCGTTATGCGTTATGCGTTATGCGTTATGCATTATGCGTTATTCGTGATCCGTTATGCGTTAGGCGTTATGGGTTTTCCGGTGTTCGTTATGCGTTGTGCATTATGCGTTATGCGTTATGAAGTAAGGGTTATGGTTTATGCATTATGCGTTGTGCGCTATACGTTTGCGTTATGCGTTATGCGTTATGCGTTATACGGTGTGCGTTATGCGTTATGCGTTATGCGTTATGAGTTACGCGTTATGCGATATGCGTTATGCGTTATGCGTTTTGCGGTATTCGTTATGCGTTGTGCATTATGCCTTATGCGTTGTGCGTTATGGGTTATGGGTTATGCGTTATGCTTTATGCGTTATGCGTTATGCGTTATGCGTTATGCGTTATGCGTTATGGGTTATGCGTTATGCGTTATGGTTATGCGTTATGCGTTATGCGTTATGCGTTATGCGTTATGCGTTATGCGTTATGCGTTATGCGTTGTGCGTTATACGTTGCGTTATGCGTTATGCGTTATGCGTTATGCGTTATGCGTTATGCGTTATGCGTTATGCGTTATGCGTTATGCGTTATACGGTATGCGTTATGCCTTATGGTTATGCGTTATGCGTTATGCGTTATGCGATATGCATTATGCGTTATGCGTTATGCGTTATGCGTTATGCGTTGTGCGTTATACGTTTGCGTTATGCGTTATGCGTTATGCGTTATGCGTTATACGTTATGCGTTATGCGTTATACGTTATGCGTTATGCGTTATGGGTTATGCGTTATGCCTTATGGTTATGCGTTATGCGTCATGCGTTATGCGTTATGCGTTATGCGTTATGCGTTATGCGTTATGCGTTATGCGTTATGCGTTATGCGTTATGCGTTATGCGTTATGCGTTATGCGTTATGCGTTATGCGTTATGCGTTATGCGTTATGCGTTATGCGTTATGCGTTATGCGTTATGCGTTATGCGTTATGCGTTATGCGTTATGCGTTATGCGTTATGCGTTATGCGTTTTCGTTATGCGTTATTCGTTATGCGTTATGCGTTATGCGTTATACGGTATGCGTTATGCGTTATACGTTATGCGTTATGCGTTATGCGTTATGCGTTATGCGTTATGCGTTATGCGTTATGCGTTATGCGTTATGCGTTATGCGTTATGCGTTATGCGTTATTCGTTATGCGTTATGCGTTATGCGTTATACGGTATGCGTTATGCGTTATACGTTATGCGTTATGCGTTATGCGTTATGGGTTATGCGTTATGCCTTATGGTTATGCGTTATGCGTTATGCATTATGCGTTATGCGTTATGCGTTATGCGTTATGCGTTATGCGTTATGCGTTATGCGTTATGGGTTATGCGTTATGGTTATGCGTTATGCGTTATGCGTTATGCGTTATGCTTTATTCGTTATTGATTATGCGTTATTCGCGATCCGTTATGCGTTAGGCGGTATGGGTTTTCCGGTGTTCGTTATGCGTTGTGCATTATGCGTTATGCGTTATGAGGTAAGGGTTATGGTTTATGCATTATGCGTTGTGCGCTATACGTTTGCGTTATGCGTTATGCGTTATGCGTTATACGGTATGCGTTATGCGTTATACGTTATGCGTTATGCGTTATGCGTTATGCATTATGCGTTATACGGTATGCGTTATGCGTTATACCTTATGCGTTATGCGTTATGCGTTATGCGTTATGCGTTATGGGTTATGCGTTATGCGTTATGGTTATGCGTTATGCGTTATGCGTTATGCGTTATGCGTTATGCGTTATGCGTTATGCGTTATGCGTTATGCGTTGTGCGTTATACGTTTGCGTTATGCGTTTTGCTTTATGCGTTATGCATTATGCGTTATACGGTATGCGTTATGCGTTATACGTTATGCGTTATGCGTTATGCGTTATGCATTATGCGTTATACGGTATGCGTTATGCGTTATAAATTATGCGTTATGCGTTATGCGTTATGCGTTATGCGTTATGGGTTATGCGTTATGCGTTATGGTTATGCGTTATGCGTTATACGTTATGCGTTATGCGTTATGCGTTATGCATTATGCGTTATACGGTATGCGTTATGCGTTATACCTTATGCGTTATGCGTTATGCGTTATGCGTTATGCGTTATGGGTTATGCGTTATGCGTTATGGTTATGCGTTATGCGTTATGCGTTATGCGTTATGCGTTATGCGTTATGCGTTATGCGTTGTGCGTTATACGTTTGCGTTATGCGTTTTGCTTTATGCGTTATGCATTATGCGTTATACGGTATGCGTTATGCGTTATACGTTATGCGTTATGCGTTATGCGTTATGTGTTATGCGTTATGCGTTATGCGTTATGCTTTATTCGTTATTGATTATGCGTTATTCGCGATCCGTTATGCGTTAGGCGGTATGGGTTTTCCGGTGTTCGTTATGCGTTGTGCATTATGCGTTATGCGTTATGAAGTAAGGGTTATGGTTTATGCATTATGCGTTGTGCGCTATACGTTTGCGTTATGCGTTATGCGTTATGCGTTATACGGTATGCGTTATGCGTTATACGTTATGCGTTATGCGTTATGCGTTATGCATTATGCGTTATACTGTATGCGTTATGCGTTATACGTTATGCGTTATGCGTTATGCGTTATGCGTTATGCGTTATGGGTTATGCGTTATGCGTTATGGTTATGCGTTATGCGTTATGCGTTATGCGTTATGCGTTATGCGTTATGCGTTATGCGTTATGCGTTATGCGTTATGCGTTATGCGTTATGCGTTATGCGTTATGCGTTATGCGTTGTGCGTTATACGTTTGCGTTATGCGTTTTGCTTTATGCGTTATGCATTATGCGTTATACGGTATGCGTTATGCGTTATACGTTATGCGTTATGCGTTATGCGTTATGGGTTATGCGTTATGCGTTATGGTTATGCGTTATGCGTTATACGTTATGCGTTATGTGTTATGCGTTATGCGTTATGCGTTATGCGTTATGCGTTATGCGTTATGCGTTATGCTTTATGCGTTATGCATTATGCGTTATTCGTGATCCGTTATGCGTTAGGCGTTATGGGTTTTCCGGTGTTCGTTATGCGTTGTGCATTATGCGTTATGCGTTATGAAGTAAGGGTTATGGTTTATGCATTATGCGTTGTGCGCTATACGTTTGCGTTATGCGTTATGCGTTATGCGTTATGCGTTATGCTTTATGCGTTATGCATTATGCGTTATGCGGTATGCGTTATGCGTTATACGTTATGCGTTATGCGTTATGCGTTATGGGTTATGCGTTATGCGTTATGGTTATGCGTTATGCGTTATGCGTTATGCGTTATGTATTATGCGTTATGCCTTATGCGTTATGCGATATGCGTCATGCATCAAGCCTTATGCGTTATGCGATATGCGATATGCGTCATGCATCAAGCCTTATGCGTTATGGGTTATGCGTTTTGCGTTATGCGTTATGCGTTATGCGTTATGCGTTATGCGTTATGCGATATGCGTTATGCGTTATGCGTTATGCGTTATGCGTTATGCGTTATGCGTTATGCGTTATGCGTTATGCGTTATGCGTTATGCGTTATGCGTTATGCGTTATGCGTTATGCGTTATGCGTTATGCGTTATGCGTCATGCGTTATGCGTTATGCGTTATGCGTTATGCGTTATGCGTTATGCGTTATGCGTTATGCGTTATGCGTTATGCGTTATGCGTTATGCGTTATGCGTTATGCGTTATGCGTTATGCGTTATGCGTTATGCGTTATGCGTTATGCGTTATGCGTTATGCGTTATGCGTTATGCGTTATGCGTTATGCGTTATGCGTTATTCGTTATGCGTTATGCGTTATGCGTTATACGGTATGCGTTATGCGTTATACGTTATGCGTTATGCGTTATGCGTTATGGGTTATGCGTTATGCGTTATGCTTTATGCGTTATGCATTATGCGTTATTCGTGATCCGTTATGCGTTAGGCGTTATGGGTTTTCCGGTGTTCGTTATGCGTTGTGCATTATGCGTTATGCGTTATGAAGTAAGGGTTATGGTTTATGCATTATGCGTTGTGCGCTATACGTTTGCGTTATGCGTTATGCGTTATGCGTTATGCGTTATGCTTTATGCGTTATGCATTATGCGTTATGCGGTATGCGTTATGCGTTATACGTTATGCGTTATGCGTTATGCGTTATGGGTTATGCGTTATGCGTTATGGTTATGCGTTATGCGTTATGCGTTATGCGTTATGTATTATGCGTTATGCCTTATGCGTTATGCGTTATGCGTCATGCATCAAGCCTTATGCGTTATGCGATATGCGATATGCGTCATGCATCAAGCCTTATGCGTTATGGGTTATGCGTTTTGCGTTATGCGTTATGCGTTATGCGTTATGCGTTATGCGTTATGCGTTATGCGATATGCGTTATGCGTTATGCGTTATGCGTTATGCGTTATGCGTTATGCGTTATGCGTTATGCGTTATGCGTTATGCGTTATGCGTTATGCGTTATGCGTTATGCGTTATGCGTTATGCGTTATGCGTTATGCGTTATGCGTTATGCGTTATGCGTTATGCGTTATGCGTTATGCGTTATGCGTTATGCGTTATGCGTTATGCGTTATGCATTATGCGTTATTCGTGATCCGTTATGCGTTAGGCGTTATGGGTTTTCCGGTGTTCGTTATGCGTTATGCATTATGCGTTATGCGTTATGAAGTAAGGGTTATGGTTTATGCATTATGCGTTGTGCGCTATACGTTTGCGTTATGCGTTATGCGTTATGCGTTATACGGTGTGCGTTATGCGTTATGCGTTATGCGTTATGAGTTACGCGTTATGCGATATGCGGTATGCGTTATGCGTTTTGCGGTATTCGTTATGCGTTGTGCATTATGCCTTATGCGTTGTGCGTTATGGGTTATGGGTTATGCGTTATGCGTTATGCGTTATGCGTTATGCGTTATGCGTTAGGCGTTATGGGTTATGCGTTATGCGTTATGGTTATGCGTTATGCGTTATGCGTTATGCGTTATGCGTTATGCGTTATGCGTTATGCGTTATGCGTTATGCGTTATGCGTTATGCGTTATGCGTTATGCGTTATGCGTTATGCGTTATGCGTTATGCGTTATGCGTTATGCGTTATGCGTTATGCGTTATGCGTTATGCGTTATGCGTTATGCGTTATGCGTTATGCGTTATGCGTTATGCGTTATGCGTTGTGCGTTATACGTTGCGTTATGCGTTATGCGTTATGCGTTATGCGTTATGCGTTATGCGTTATGCGTTATGCGTTATGCGTTATGCGTTATGCGTTATACGGTATGCGTTATGCCTTATGGTTATGCGTTATGCGTTATGCGTTATGCGATATGCATTATGCGTTATGCGTTATGCGTTATGCGTTATGCGTTGTGCGTTATACGTTTGCGTTATGCGTTATGCGTTATGCGTTATGCGTTATACGGTATGCGTTATGCGTTATACGTTATGCGTTATGCGTTATGGGTTATGCGTTATGCCTTATGGTTATGCGTTATGCGTCATGCGTTATGCGTTATGCGTTATGCGTTATGCGTTATGCGTTATGCGTTATGCGTTATGCGTTATGCGTTATGCGTTATGCGTTATGCGTTATGCGTTATGCGTTATGCGTTATGCGTTATGCGTTATGCGTTATGCGTTATGCGTTATGCGTTATGCGTTATGCGTTATGCGTTATGCGTTATGCGTTATGCGTTTTCGTTATGCGTTATTCGTTATGCGTTATGCGTTATGCGTTATACGGTATGCGTTATGCGTTATACGTTATGCGTTATGCGTTATGCGTTATGCGTTATGCGTTATGCGTTATGCGTTATGCGTTATGCGTTATGCGTTATGCGTTATGCGTTATGCGTTATTCGTTATGCGTTATGCGTTATGCGTTATACGGTATGCGTTATGCGTTATACGTTATGCGTTATGCGTTATGCGTTATGGGTTATGCGTTATGCGTTATGGTTATGCGTTATGCGTTATGCGTTATGCGTTATGCGTTATGCGTTATGCGTTATGCGTTATGCGTTATGCGTTATGCGTTATGCGTTATGCGTTATGCGTTATGCGTTATGCGTTATGCGTTATGCGTTATGCGTTATGCGTTATGCGTTATGCGTTATGCGTTATGCGTTATGCGTTATGCGTTATGCGTTATGCGTTATGCGTTATGCGTTATGCATTATGCGTTATTCGTGATCCGTTATGCGTTAGGCGTTATGGGTTTTCCGGTGTTCGTTATGCGTTGTGCATTATGCGTTATGCGTTATGAAGTAAGGGTTATGGTTTATGCATTATGCGTTGTGCGCTATACGTTTGCGTTATGCGTTATGCGTTATGCGTTATACGGTGTGCGTTATGCGTTATGCGTTATGCGTTATGAGTTACGCGTTATGCGTCATGCGTTATGCGTTATGCGTTATGCGTTATGCGTTATGCGTTATGCGTTATGCGTTATGCGTTATGCGTTATGCGTTATGCGTTATGCGTTATGCGTTATGCGTTATGCGTTATGCGTTATGCGTTATGCGTTATGCGTTATGCATTATGCGTTATTCGTGATCTGTTATGCGTTAGGCGTTATGGGTTTTCCGGTGTTCGTTATGCGTTGTGCATTATGCGTTATGCGTTATGAAGTAAGGGTTATGGTTTATGCATTATGCGTTGTGCGCTATACGTCTGCGTTATGCGTTATGCGTTATGCGTTATACGGTGTGCGTTATGCGTTATGCGTTATGCGTTATGAGTTACGCGTTATGCGTCATGCGTTATGCGTTATGCGTTATGCGTTATGCGTTATGCGTTATGCGTTATGCGTTATGCGTTATGCGTTATGCGTTATGCGTTATGCGTTATGCGTTATGCGTTATGCGTTATGCGTTATGCGTTATGCGTTATGCGTTATGCGTTATGCGTTATGCGTTATGCGTTATGCGTTATGCGTTATGCGTTATGCGTTATTCGTTATGCGTTATGCGTTATGCGTTATACGGTATGCGTTATGCGTTATACGTTATGCGTTATGCGTTATGCGTTATGGGTTATGCGTTATGCGTTATGCTTTATGCGTTATGCATTATGCGTTATTCGTGATCCGTTATGCGTTAGGCGTTATGGGTTTTCCGGTGTTCGTTATGCGTTGTGCATTATGCGTTATGCGTTATGAAGTAAGGGTTATGGTTTATGCATTATGCGTTGTGCGCTATACGTTTGCGTTATGCGTTATGCGTTATGCGTTATGCGTTATGCTTTATGCGTTATGCATTATGCGTTATGCGTTATGCGTTATGCGTTATGCGTTATGCGTTATGCGTTATGCGTTATGGGTTATGCGTTATGCGTTATGGTTATGCGTTATGCGTTATGCGTTATGCGTTATGTATTATGCGTTATGCCTTATGCGTTATGCGATATGCGTCATGCATCAAGCCTTATGCGTTATGCGATATGCGATATGCGTCATGCATCAAGCCTTATGCGTTATGGGTTATGCGTTTTGCGTTATGCGTTATGCGTTATGCGTTATGCGTTATGCGTTATGCGTTATGCGATATGCGTTATGCGTTATGCGTTATGCGTTATGCGTTATGCGTTATGCGTTATGCGTTATGCGTTATGCGTTATGCGTTATGCGTTATGCGTTATGCGTTATGCGTTATGCGTTATGCGTTATGCGTTATGCGTTATGCGTTATGCGTTATGCGTTATGCGTTATGCGTTATGCGTTATGCGTTATGCGTTATGCGTTATGCGTTATGCATTATGCGTTATTCGTGATCCGTTATGCGTTAGGCGTTATGGGTTTTCCGGTGTTCGTTATGCGTTGTGCATTATGCGTTATGCGTTATGAAGTAAGGGTTATGGTTTATGCATTATGCGTTGTGCGCTATACGTTTGCGTTATGCGTTATGCGTTATGCGTTATACGGTGTGCGTTATGCGTTATGCGTTATGCGTTATGAGTTACGCGTTATGCGATATGCGTTATGCGTTATGCGTTTTGCGGTATTCGTTATGCGTTGTGCATTATGCCTTATGCGTTGTGCGTTATGGGTTATGGGTTATGCGTTATGCTTTATGCGTTATGCGTTATGCGTTATGCGTTATGCGTTATGCGTTTTGCGTTATGCGTTATGCGTTATGCGTTATGCGTTATGCGTTATGCGTTATGCGTTATGCGTTATGCGTTATGCGTTATGCGTAATGCGTTATGCGTTATGCGTTATGCGTTATGCGTTATGCGTTATGCGTTATGCGTTATGCGTTATGCGTTATGCGTTATGCGTTATGCGTTATGCGTTATGCGTTATGCGTTATGCGTTATGCGTTATGCGTTATGCGTTATGCGTTATGCGTTATGCGTTATGCGTTATGCCGTATGCGTTATGCGTTATGCGTTATGCGTTATGCGTTATGCGTTATGCGTTATGCGTTATGCGTTATGCGTTATGCGTTATGCGTTATGCATTATGCGTTATTCGTGATCCGTTATGCGTTAGGCGTTATGGGTTTTCCGGTGTTCGTTATGCGTTGTGCATTATGCGTTATGCGTTATGAAGTAAGGGTTATGGTTTATGCATTATGCGTTGTGCGCTATACGTTTGCGTTATGCGTTATGCGTTATGCGTTATACGGTGTGCGTTATGCGTTATGCGTTATGCGTTATGAGTTACGCGTTATGCGATATGCGTTATGCGTTATGCGTTTTGCGGTATTCGTTATGCGTTGTGCATTATGCCTTATGCGTTGTGCGTTATGGGTTATGGGTTATGCGTTATGCTTTATGCGTTATGCGTTATGCGTTATGCGTTAGGCGTTATGGGTTATGCGTTATGCGTTATGGTTATGCGTTATGCGTTATGCGTTATGCGTTATGCGTTATGCGTTATGCGTTATGCGTTATGCGTTATGCGTTATGCGTTATGCGTTATGCGTTATGCGTTATGCGTTATGCGTTATGCGTTATGCGTTATGCGTTATGCGTTATGCGTTATGCGTTATGCGTTATGCGTTATGCGTTATGCGTTATGCGTTATGCGTTATGCGTTATGCGTTATGCGTTATGCGTTGTGCGTTATACGTTGCGTTATGCGTTATGCGTTATGCGTTATGCGTTATGCGTTATGCGTTATGCGTTATGCGTTATGCGTTATGCGTTATGCGTTATGCGTTATACGGTATGCGTTATGCCTTATGGTTATGCGTTATGCGTTATGCGTTATGCGATATGCATTATGCGTTATGCGTTATGCGTTATGCGTTATGCGTTGTGCGTTATACGTTATGCGTTATGGGTTATGCGTTATGCGTTATGCGTTTTGCGTTATGCGTTATGCGTTATACGTTATGCGTTATGCGTTATGGGTTATGCGTTATGCCTTATGGTTATGCGTTATGCGTCATGCGTTATGGGTTATGCGTTATGCGTTATGCGTTATGCGTTATGCGTTATGCGTTATGCGTTATGCGTTATGCGGTATGCGTTATGCGTTATGCGTTATGCGTTATGCGTTATGCGTTATGCGTTATGCGTTATGCGTTATGCGTTATGCGTTATGCGTTATGCGTTATGCGTTATGCGTTATGCGTTATGCGTTATGCGTTTTCGTTATGCGTTATTCGTTATGCGTTATGCGTTATGCGTTATACGGTATGCGTTATGCGTTATACGTTATGCGTTATGCGTTATGCGTTATGCGTTATGCGTTATGCGTTATGCGTTATGCGTTATGCGTTATGCGTTATGCGTTATGCGTTATGCGTTATTCGTTATGCGTTATGCGTTATGCGTTATACGGTATGCGTTATGCGTTATACGTTATGCGTTATGCGTTATGCGTTATGGGTTATGCGTTATGCCTTATGGTTATGCGTTATGCGTTATGCATTATGCGTTATGCGTTATGCGTTATGCGTTATGCGTTATGCGTTATGCGTTATGCGTTATGCGTTATGCGTTATGCGTTATGCGTTATGCGTTATGCGTTATGCGTTATGCGTTATGCGTTATGCGTTATGCGTTATGCGTTATGCGTTATGCGTTATGCGTTATGCGTTATGCGTTATGCGTTATGCGTTATGCGTTATGCGTTATGCGTTATGCGTTATGCGTTATGCGTTATGCGTTATGCGTTATGCGTTATGCGTTATGCGTTATGCGTTATGCGTTATGCGTTATGCGTTATGCGTTATGCGTTATGCGTTATGCGTTATGCGTTATGCGTTATGCGTTATGCGTTATGCGTTATGCTTTATTCGTTATTGATTATGCGTTATTCGCGATCCGTTATGCGTTAGGCGGTATGGGTTTTCCGGTGTTCGTTATGCGTTGTGCATTATGCGTTATGCGTTATGAAGTAAGGGTTATGGTTTATGCATTATGCGTTGTGCGCTATACGTTTGCGTTATGCGTTATGCGTTATGCGTTATACGGTATGCGTTATGCGTTATACGTTATGCGTTATGCGTTATGCGTTATGCATTATGCGTTATACGGTATGCGTTATGCGTTATACGTTATGCGTTATGCGTTATGCGTTATGCGTTATGCGTTATGGGTTATGCGTTATGCGTTATGGTTATGCGTTATGCGTTATGCGTCATGCGTTATGCGTTATGCGTTATGCGTTATGCGTTATGCGTTATGCGTTATGCGTTATGCGTTGTGCGTTATACGTTTGCGTTATGCGTTTTGCTTTATGCGTTATGCATTATGCGTTATACGGTATGCGTTATGCGTTATACGTTATGCGTTATGCGTTATGCGTTATGCGTTATGCGTTATGCGTTATGCGTTATGCGTTATGCGTTATGCGTTATGCGTTATGCGTTATGCGTTATGCGTTATGCGTTATGCGTTATGCGTTATGCGTTATGCGTTATGCGTTATGCGTTATGCGTTATGCGTTATGCGTTATGCGTTATGCGTTATGCGTTATGCGTTATTCGTTATGCGTTATGCGTTATGCGTTATACGGTATGCGTTATGCGTTATACGTTATGCGTTATGCGTTATGCGTTATGGGTTATGCGTTATGCCTTATGGTTATGCGTTATGCGTTATGCGTTATGCGTTATGCGTTATGCGTTATGCGTTATGCGTTATGCGTTATGCGTTATGCGTTATGCGTTATGCGTTATGCGTTATGCGTTATGCGTTATGCGTTATGCGTTATGCGTTATGCGTTATGCGTTATGCGTTATGCGTTATGCTTTATTCGTTATTGATTATGCGTTATTCGCGATCCGTTATGCGTTAGGCGGTATGGGTTTTCCGGTGTTCGTTATGCGTTGTGCATTATGCGTTATGCGTTATGAAGTAAGGGTTATGGTTTATGCATTATGCGTTGTGCGCTATACGTTTGCGTTATGCGTTATGCGTTATGCGTTATACGGTATGCGTTATGCGTTATACGTTATGCGTTATGCGTTATGCGTTATGCATTATGCGTTATACGGTATGCGTTATGCGTTATACGTTATGCGTTATGCGTTATGCGTTATGCGTTATGCGTTATGGGTTATGCGTTATGCGTTATGGTTATGCGTTATGCGTTATGCGTCATGCGTTATGCGTTATGCGTTATGCGTTATGCGTTGTGCGTTATACGTTTGCGTTATGCGTTTTGCTTTATGCGTTATGCATTATGCGTTATACGGTATGCGTTATGCGTTATACGTTATGCGTTATGCGTTATGCGTTATGCGTTATGCGTTATGCGTTATGCGTTATGCTTTATTCGTTATTGATTATGCGTTATTCGCGATCCGTTATGCGTTAGGCGGTATGGGTTTTCCGGTGTTCGTTATGCGTTGTGCATTATGCGTTATGCGTTATGAAGTAAGGGTTATGGTTTATGCATTATGCGTTGTGCGCTATACGTTTGCGTTATGCGTTATGCGTTATGCGTTATACGGTATGCGTTATGCGTTATACGTTATGCGTTATGCGTTATGCGTTATGCATTATGCGTTATACTGTATGCGTTATGCGTTATACGTTATGCGTTATGCGTTATGCGTTATGCGTTATGCGTTATGGGTTATGCGTTATGCGTTATGCGTTATGCGTTATGCGTTATGCGTTTTGCTTTATGCGTTATGCATTATGCGTTATACGGTATGCGTTATGCGTTATACGTTATGCGTTATGCGTTATGCGTTATGGGTTATGCGTTATGCGTTATGGTTATGCGTTATGCGTTATACGTTATGCGTTATGTGTTATGCGTTATGCGTTATGCGTTATGCGTTATGCGTTATGCGTTATGCGTTATGCGTTATGCTTTATGCGTTATGCATTATGCGTTATTCGTGATCCGTTATGCGTTAGGCGTTATGGGTTTTCCGGTGTTCGTTATGCGTTGTGTATTATGCGTTATGCGTTATGAAGTAAGGGTTATGGTTTATGCATTATGCGTTGTGCGCTATACGTTTGCGTTATGCGTTATGCGTTATGCGTTATGCGTTATGCTTTATGCGTTATGCATTATGCGTTATACGGTATGCGTTATGCGTTATACGTTATGCGTTATGCGTTATGCGTTATGCGTTATGCTTTATTCGTTATTGATTATGCGTTATTCGCGATCCGTTATGCGTTAGGCGGTATGGGTTTTCCGGTGTTCGTTATGCGTTGTGCATTATGCGTTATGCGTTATGAAGTAAGGGTTATGGTTTATGCATTATGCGTTGTGCGCTATACGTTTGCGTTATGCGTTATGCGTTATGCGTTATACGGTATGCGTTATGCGTTATACGTTATGCGTTATGCGTTATGCGTTATGCATTATGCGTTATACTGTATGCGTTATGCGTTATACGTTATGCGTTATGCGTTATGCGTTATGCGTTATGCGTTATGGGTTATGCGTTATGCGTTATGCGTTATGCGTTATGCGTTATGCGTTATGCGTTATGCGTTATGCGTTATGCGTTATGCGTTATGCGTTATGCGTTGTGCGTTATACGTTTGCGTTATGCGTTTTGCTTTATGCGTTATGCATTATGCGTTATACGGTATGCGTTATGCGTTATACGTTATGCGTTATGCGTTATGCGTTATGGGTTATGCGTTATGCGTTATGGTTATGCGTTATGCGTTATACGTTATGCGTTATGTGTTATGCGTTATGCGTTATGCGTTATGCGTTATGCGTTATGCGTTATGCGTTATGCTTTATGCGTTATGCATTATGCGTTATTCGTGATCCGTTATGCGTTAGGCGTTATGGGTTTTCCGGTGTTCGTTATGCGTTGTGCATTATGCGTTATGCGTTATGAAGTAAGGGTTATGGTTTATGCATTATGCGTTGTGCGCTATACGTTTGCGTTATGCGTTATGCGTTATGCGTTATGCGTTATGCTTTATGCGTTATGCATTATGCGTTATACGGTATGCGTTATGCGTTATACGTTATGCGTTATGCGTTATGCGTTATGGGTTATGCGTTATGCGTTATGGTTATGCGTTATGCGTTATGCGTTATGCGTTATGTATTATGCGTTATGCCTTATGAGTTATGCGATATGCGTCATGCATCAAGCCTTATGCGTTATGCGATATGCGATATGCGTCATGCATCAAGCCTTATGCGTTATGGGTTATGCGTTTTGCGTTATGCGTTATGCGTTATGCGTTATGCGTTATGCGTTATGCGTTATGCGTTATGCGTTATGCGTTATGCGTTATGCGTTATGCGTTATGCGTTATGCGTTATGCGTTATGCGTTATGCGTTATGCGTTATGCGTTATGCGTTATGCGTTATGCGTTATGCGTTATGCGTTATGCGTTATGCGTTATGCGTTATGCGTTATGCGTTATGCATTATGCGTTATTCGTGATCCGTTATGCGTTAGGCGGTATGGGTTTTCCGGTGTTCGTTATGCGTTGTGCATTATGCGTTATGCGTTATGAAGTAAGGGTTATGGTTTATGCATTATGCGTTGTGCGCTATACGTTTGCGTTATGCGTTATGCGTTATGCGTTATACGGTGTGCGTTATGCGTTATACGTTATGCGTTATGCGTTATGCGTTATGCATTATGCGTTATACGGTATGCGTTATGCGTTATACGTTATGCGTTATGCGTTATGCGTTATGCATTATGCGTTATACGGTATGCGTTATGCGTTATACGTTATGCGTTATGCGTTATGCGTTATGCGTTATGGGTTATGCGTTATGCGTTATGGTTATGCGTTATGCGTTATACGTTATGCGTTATGTGTTATGCGTTATGCGTTATGCGTTATGCGTTATGCGTTATGCGTTATGCTTTATGCGTTATGCATTATGCGTTATTCGTGATCCGTTATGCGTTAGGCGTTATGGGTTTTCCGGTGTTCGTTATGCGTTGTGCATTATGCGTTATGCGTTATGAAGTAAGGGTTATGGTTTATGCATTATGCGTTTGCGTTATGCGTTATGCGTTATGCGTTATGCGTTATGCTTTATGCGTTATGCATTATGCGTTATACGGTATGCGTTATGCGTTATACGTTATGCGTTATGCGTTATGCGTTATGGGTTATGCGTTATGCGTTATGGTTATGCGTTATGCGTTATGCGTTATGCGTTATGCGTTATGCGTTATGTATTATGCGTTATGCCTTATGCGTTATGCGATATGCGTCATGCATCAAGCCTTATGCGTTATGCGATATGCGATATGCGTCATGCATCAAGCCTTATGCGTTATGGGTTATGCGTTTTGCGTTATGCGTTATGCGTTATGCGTTATGCGTTATGCGTTATGCGTTATACGTTATGCGTTATGCGTTATGCGTTATGCGTTATGCGTTATGCGTTATGCGTTATGCGTTATGCGTTATGCGTTATGCGTTATGCGTTATGCGTTATGCGTTATGCGTTATGCGTTATGCGTTATGCGTTATGCGTTATGCGTTATGCGTTATGCGTTATGCGTTATGCGTTATGCGTTATGCGTTATGCGTTATGCGTTATGCGTTATGCGTTATGCGTTATGCATTATGCGTTATTCGTGATCCGTTATGCGTTAGGCGTTATGGGTTTTCCGGTGTTCGTTATGCGTTGTGCATTATGCGTTATGCGTTATGAAGTAAGGGTTATGGTTTATGCATTATGCGTTGTGCGCTATACGTTTGCGTTATGCCTTATGAGTTACGCGTTATACGTTATGCGTTATGCGTTATGCGTTATGGGTTATGCGTTATGCCTTATGGTTATGCGTTATGCGTCATGCGTTATGCGTTATGCGTTATGCGTTATGCGTTATGCGTTATGCGTTATGCGTTATGCCTTATGGTTATGCGTTATGCGTCATGCGTTATGCGTTATGCGTTATGCGTTATGCGTTATGCATTATGCGTTATGCGTTATGGGTTATGCGTTATGCGTTATGGTTATGCGTTATGCGTTATGCGTTATGCGTTATGCGTTATGCGTTATGCGTTATGCGTTATGAAGTAAGGGTTATGGTTTATGCATTATGCGTTGTGCGCTATACGTTTGCGTTATGCGTTATGCGTTATGCGTTATGCGTTATGCTTTATGCGTTATGCATTATGCGTTATACGGTATGCGTTATGCGTTATACGTTATGCGTTATGCGTTATGCGTTATGGGTTATGGGTTATGCGTTATGCGTTATGGTTATGCGTTATGCGTTATGCGTTATGCGTTATGCGTTATGTATTATGCGTTATGCCTTATGCGTTATGCGATATGCGTCATGCATCAAGCCTTATGCGTTATGCGATATGCGATATGCGTCATGCATCAAGCCTTATGCGTTATGGGTTATGCGTTTTGCGTTATGCGTTATGCGTTATGCGTTATGCCTTATGCGTTATGCGTTATGCGTTATGCGTTATGCGTTATGCGTTATGCGTTATGCGTTATGCGTTATGCGTTATGCGTTATGCGTTATGCGTTATGCGTTATGCGTTATGCGTTATGCGTTATGCGTTATGCGTTATGCGTTATGCGTTATGCGTTATGCGTTATGCGTTATGCGTTATGCGTTATGCGTTATGCGTTATGCGTTATGCGTTATGCGTTATGCGTTATGCGTTATGCGTTATGCGTTATGCGTTATGCGTTATGCGTTATGCGTTATGCGTTATGCGTGATCCGTTATGCGTTAGGCGTTATGGGTTTTCCGGTGTTCGTTATGCGTTGTGCATTATGCGTTATGCGTTATGAAGTAAGGGTTATGGTTTATGCATTATGCGTTGTGCGCTATACGTTTGCGTTATGCGTTATGCGTTATGCGTTATACGGTGTGCGTTATGCGTTATGCGTTATGCGTTATGAGTTACGCGTTATGCGATATGCGTTATGCGTTATGCGTTTTGCGGTATTCGTTATGCGTTGTGCATTATGCCTTATGCGTTGTGCGTTATGGGTTATGGGTTATGCGTTATGCTTTATGCGTTATGCGTTATGCGTTATGCGTTATGCGTTATGCGTTATGGGTTATGCGTTATGCGTTATGGTTATGCGATATGCGTTATGCGTTATGCGTTATGCGTTATGCGTTATGCGTTATGCGTTATGCGTTATGCGTTATGCGTTATGCGTTATGCGTTATGCGTTATGCGTTATGCGTTATGCTTTATGCGTTATGCATTATGCGTTATTCGTGATCCGTTATGCGTTAGGCGTTATGGGTTTTCCGGTGTTCGTTATGCGTTGTGCATTATGCGTTATGCGTTATGAAGTAAGGGTTATGGTTTATGCATTATGCGTTGTGCGCTATACGTTTGCGTTATGCGTTATGCGTTATGCGTTATGCGTTATGCTTTATGCGTTATGCATTATGCGTTATACGGTATGCGTTATGCGTTATACGTTATGCGTTATGCGTTATGCGTTATGGGTTATGCGTTATGCGTTATGGGTTATGCGTTATGCTTTATGCGTTATGCGTTATGCGTTATGCGTTATGCGTTATGCGTTATGGGTTATGCGTTATGCGTTATGGTTATGCGTTATGCGTTATGCGTTATGCGTTATGCGTTATGCGTTATGCGTTATGCGTTATGCGTTATGCGTTATGCGTTATGCGTTATGCGTTATGGGTTATGCGTTATGCTTTATGCGTTATGCATTATGCGTTATTCGTGATCCGTTATGCGTTAGGCGTTATGGGTTTTCCGGTGTTCGTTATGCGTTGTGCATTATGCGTTATGCGTTATGAAGTAAGGGTTATGGTTTATGCATTATGCGTTGTGCGCTATACGTTTGCGTTATGCGTTATGCGTTATGCGTTATGCGTTATGCTTTATGCGTTATGCATTATGCGTTATACGGTATGCGTTATGCGTTATACGTTATGCGTTATGCGTTATGCGTTATGGGTTATGCGTTATGCGTTATGGTTATGCGTTATGCGTTATGCGTTATGCGTTATGCGTTATGTATTATGCGTTATGCCTTATGCGTTATGCGATATGCGTCATGCATCAAGCCTTATGCGTTATGCGATATGCGATATGCGTCATGCATCAAGCCTTATGCGTTATGGGTTAAGCGTTTTGCGTTATGCGTTATGCGTTATGCGTTATGCGTTATGCGTTATGCGTTATGCGTTATGCGTTATGCGTTATGCGTTATGCGTTATGCGTTATGCGTTATGCGTTATGCGTTATGGGTTATGCGTTATGCCTTATGGTTATGCGTTATGCGTCATGCGTTATGCGTTATGCGTTATGCGTTATGCGTTATGCGTTATGCGTTATGCGTTATGCGTTATGCGTTATGCGTTATGCGTTATGCGTTATGCGTTATGCGTTATGCGTTATGCGTTATGCGTTATGCGTTATGCGTTATGCGTTATGCGTTATGCGTTATGAGTTACGCGTTATGCGATATGCGTTATGCGTTATGCGTTTTGCGGTATTCGTTATGCGTTGTGCATTATGCCTTATGCGTTGTGCGTTATGGGTTATGGGTTATGCGTTATGCTTTATGCGTTATGCGTTATGCGTTATGCGTTATGCGTTATGCGATATGGGTTATGCGTTATGCGTTATGGTTATGCGTTATGCGTTATGCGTTATGCGTTATGCGTTATGCGTTATGCGTTATGCGTTATGCGTTATGCGTTATGCGTTATGCGTTATGCGTTATGCGTTATGCGTTATGCGTTATGCGTTATGCGTTATGCGTTATGCGTTATGCGTTATGCGTTATGCGTTATGCGTTATGCGTTATGCGTTATGCGTTGTGCGTTATACGGCGTTATGCGTTATGCGTTATGCGTTATGCGTTATGCGTTATGCGTTATGCGTTATGCGTTATGCGTTATGCGTTATGCGTTATGCGTTATGCGTTATGCGTTATGCTTTCTGCGTTGTGCATTATGCGTTATTCGTGATCCGTTATGCGTTAGGCGTTATGGGTTTTCCGGTGTTCGTTATGCGTTGTGCATTATGCGTTATGCGTTATGAAGTGAGGGTTATGGTTTATGCATTATGCGTTGTGCGCTATACGTTTGCGTTATGCGTTATGCGTTATGCGTTATGCGTTATGCGTTATGCGTTATGCGTTATGCGTTATGCGTTATGCGTTATTCGTTATGCGTTATGCGTTATGCGTTATACGGTATGCGTTATGCGTTATACGTTATGCGTTATGCGTTATGCGTTATGCGTTATGGGTTATGCGTTATGCCTTATGGTTATGCGTTATGCGTTATGCGTTATGCGTTATGCGTTATGCGTTATGCGTTGTGCGTTATACGTTTGCGTTATGCGTTATGCGTTATGCGTTATACGGTATGCGTTATGCGTTATACGTTATGCGTTATGCGTTATGCGTTATGGGTTATGCGTTATGCCTTATGGTTATGCGTTATGCGTCATGCGTTATGCGTTATGCGTTATGCGTTATGCGTTATGCGTTATGCGTTATGCGTTATGCGTTATGCGTTATGTGTTATGCGTTATGCGTTATTCGTTATGAGTAATGAGTTATAAGTTATGCGTTATGCGTTATGCTTTATGCATTATGCGTTATGCGTTATGCGTTATGCGTTATGCGTTATGCTTTATGCGTTATGCGTTACTCCTTATGAGTTATGATTTATGCGTTATGCATTATGCGTTATGCGTTAAGCGTTATGCGTTATGCGTTATGCGTTATGCGTTTGCGTTATGCGTTATGCGTTATGTGTTATGCGTTATGCGTTATGCGTTATGCGTTATGCGTTATGCGTTATGCGTTATGCGTTATGCGTTATGCGTTATGCGTTATGCGTTATGCGTTATGCGTTATGCGTTATGCTTTATGCGTTATGCATCATGCGTTATTCGTGATCCGTTATGCGTTAGGCGTTATGGGTTTTCCGGTGTTCGTTATGCGTTGTGCATTATGCGTTATGCGTTATGAAGTAAGGGTTATGGTTTATGCATTATGCGTTGTGCGCTATACGTTTGCGTTATGCGTTATGCGTTATGAGTTACGCGTTATGCGTTATGCGTTATGCGTTATACGTTTTGCGGTATTCGTTATGCGTTGTGCATTATGCCTTATGCGTTGTGCGTTATGGGTTATGGGTTATGCGTTATGCTTTATGCGTTATTCATTTTGCGTTATGCGTTATTCGTTATGAGTTATGAGTTATAAGTTATAAGTTATGCGTAATGCGTTATGCCTTATGCGTTATGCGTATGTGTTACGCGATATGCGTTATGCGCTATGCGTTGTGCGTTATAAGTTTGCGTTATGCGTTATGCGTTATTCATTTTGCGTTATGCGTTATTCGTTATGAGTTATGAGTTATAAGTTATGCGTAATGCGTTATGCCTTATGCGTTATGCGTATGCGTTATGCGTTATGCGTTATGCGTTATGCGTTATGCGTTATGCGTTATGCGTTATGCGTTATGCGTTATGCGTTATGCGTTATGCGTTATGCGTTATGCGTTATGCGTTATGCGTTATGCTTTATGCGTTATGCGTTATGCTTTATGCGTTATGCATTATGCGTTATTCGTGATCCGTTATGCGTTAGGCGTTATGGGTTTTCCGGTGTTCGTTATGCGTTGTGCATTATGCGTTATGCGTTATGAAGTAAGGGTTATGGTTTATGCATTATGCGTTGTGCGCTATACGTTTGCGTTATGCGTTATGCGTTATGCGTTATACGGTATGCGTTATGCGTTATACGTTATGCGTTATGCGTTATGCGTTATGCATTATGCGTTATTCATTTTGCGTTATGCGTTATTCGTTATGAGTTATAAGTTATGCGTAATGCGTTATGCCTTATGCGTTATGCGTATGTGTTATGCGATATGCGTTATGCGTTATGCGTTATGCGTTATGCGTTATGCGTTATGCGTTATGCGTTATGCGTTATGCGTTATGCGTTATGCGTTATGCGTTATGCGTTATGCATTATGCGTTATTCGTGATCCGTTATGCGTTAGGCGTTATGGGTTTTCCGGTGTTCGTTATGCGTTGTGCATTATGCGTTATGCGTTATGAAGTAAGGGTTATGGTTTATGCATTATGCGTTGTGCGCTATACGTTTGCGTAATGCGTTATGCGTTATGCGTTATACGGTGTGCGTTATGCGTTATGCGTTATGCGTTATGAGTTACGCGTTATGCGATATGCGTTATGCGTTATGCGTTTTGCGGTATTCGTTATGCGTTGTGCATTATGCCTTATGCGTTGTGCGTTATGGGTTATGGGTTATGCGTTATGCTTTATGCGTTATGCGTTATGAAGTAAGGGTTATGGTTTATGCATTATGCGTTGTGCGCTATACGTTTGCGTTATGCGTTATGCGTTATGCGTTATACGGTGTGCGTTATGCGTTATGCGTTATGCGTTATGAGTTACGCGTTATGCGATATGCGTTATGCGTTATGCGTTTTGCGGTATTCGTTATGCGTTGTGCATTATGCCTTATGCGTTGTGCGTTATGGGTTATGGGTTATGCGTTATGCTTTATGCGTTATGCGTTATGCGTTATGCGTTATGCGTTATGCGTTATGGGTTATGCGTTATGCGTTATGGTTATGCGTTATGCGTTATGCGTTATGCGTTATGCGTTATGCGTTATGCGTTATGCGTTATGCGTTATGCGTTATGCGTTATGCGTTATGCGTTATGCGTTATGCGTTATGCTTTATGCGTTATGCATTATGCGTTATTCGTGATCCGTTATGCGTTAGGCGTTATGGGTTTTCCGGTGTTCGTTATGCGTTGTGCATTATGCGTTATGCGTTATGAAGTAAGGGTTATGGTTTATGCATTATGCGTTGTGCGCTATACGTTTGCGTTATGCGTTATGCGTTATGCGTTATGCGTTATGCTTTATGCGTTATGCGTTATGCGTTATACGGTATGCGTTATGCGTTATACGTTATGCGTTATGCGTTATGCGTTATGGGTTATGCGTTATGCG
>CAKAJA020000721.1:0-12805 GCA_916610235.2 Lasioglossum morio | reverse complement strand
TAATCTGTTATATTCTGGGATATTCTGCTAAATTGAGCTATAATCTAGCATATTCTAGTATATTCTGTGATGTGCCGGATTATTCTGGTATATTCTGCTATATACTGCAATATTCTGCCGTAATCTGTTATATTCTGGGGTATTCTGCTAAATTGAGGTATAATCTAGCATATTCTACTATTTTCTGTGATATGCCGCATTATTCTGGTATATTCTGCTATATACTGCTATATTCTGCCATAATCTGTTATATTCTGGGATATTCTGCTAAATTGAGCTATAATCTAGCATATTCTAGTATATTCTGTGATTTGCCGGATTATTCTGGTATATTCTGCTATATACTGCTATATTCTGTCATAATCTGTAATATTCTGGGATATTCTGCTATATTGAGGTATAATCTAGCATATTCTAGTATATTCTGTGATGTGCCGGATTATTCTGGTATGTTCTGCTATATACTGCTATATTCTACCATAATCTGTTATATTCTGGGATATTCTGCTAAATTGAGCTATAATCTAGCATATTCTAGTATATTCTGTGATATGCCGGATTATTCTGGTATACTCTGCTATATACTGCTATATTCTGCTGTAATCTGTTATATTCTGGGATATTCTGCTAAATTGAGCTATAATCTAGCATATTCTAGTATATTCTGTGATGTGCCGGATTATTCTGGTATATTCTGCTATATACTACAAGATTTTGCCGTAATCTGTTATATTCTGGGGTATTCTGCTAAATTGAGGTATAATCTACCATATTCTACTATTTTCTGTGATGTGCCGGATTATTCTGGTATATTCTGCTATACACTGCTATTTTCTGCCATAATCTGTTATATTCTGGGATACTCGGCTAAATTGAGCTATAATCTAGCATATTCTAGTATATTCTGTGATTTGCCGGATTATTCTGGTATATTCTGCTATATACTGCTATATTCTGCCATATTCTGTTATATTCTGGGATATTCTGCTAAATTGAGCTATAATCTAGCATATTCTAGTATATTCTGTGACATGCCGGATTATTCTGGTATATTCTGCTATATACTGCTATATTCTGCAATATTCTGGTATATTCTGGTATACTCTGTTATATTCATGAATATTCAACTATATTATTGCATATTCTGGTATATTCTGGGATATTCTGCTAAATTGAGCAATAATCTACCATATTCTAGTATATTCCAGCACATTCTGGTAGATTCTACGATATTCTGATATATTCTGCTAAAGTGGGCTATAATCTAGCATATTCTGGCATATTCTGATATATTGTGCCATAATCTGTTATATTCTGGGATACTCTGCTAAATTGAGCTATAATCTAGCATATTCTAGTATATTCTGTGATCTGCCGGATTATTCTGGTATATTCTGCAATATACTGCTATATTCTGGTATATTCTACCATATTCTGGTATATTCTGCTAAAATGGGCTATAATCTAGCATATTCTGGCATATTCTGATATATTCTGCCATAATCTGTTATATTCTGGGATATTCTGCTAAATTGAGCAATAATCTAGCATATTCTAGGATATTCTGTGATATGCCGCATTATTCTGGTATATTTTGACATAATCTGGTATATTCTGCCATAATCTGTTATATTCTGGGATATTCTGCTAAATTGAGCTATAATCTAGCATATTCTAGTATATTCTGTGATATGCCGGATTATTCTGGTATATTCTGCTATATACTGCTATATTCTGCCATAATCTGTAATATTCTGGGATATTCTGCTATATTGAGGTATAATCTAGCATATTCTTGTATATTCTGTGATGTGCCGGATTATTCTGGTATGTTCTGCTATATACTGCTATATTCTACCATAATCTGTTATATTCTCGAATATTCTGCTAAATTGAGGTATAATCTAGCATGTTCTAGTATATTCTTGTGATATGCCGGATTATTCTGGTATATTCTGCTATATATTGCTATATTCTGTCGTAATCTGTTATATTCAATGAAATTCTGCTCAATTGAGCTATAATCTAGCATGTTCTGGTATATTCTGCCATAATATGTTATATTTTGGGATATTCTGCAAAATTGAGCTATAATCTAGCATATTCTGGTATATTCTGCCATATTCTGGTATATTCAGGAATATTCTGCTAAAATGGTCTATAATCTAGCATATTCTGGTATATTATGCCATAATATGTTATATTCTGGGATATTCTGCTAAATTGAGCTGTAATCTCGCATATTCTTGTATATTCTGCCATAATCTGTTATATTCTGGGATATTCTGCTAAATTGGGCTATAATCTAGCATATTCTAGTATATTCTGTGATATGCCGGATTATTCTGGTATATTCTGCTATATACTGCTATATTCTGCCATAATCTGTAATATTCTGGGATATTCTAGTATATTGAGGTATAATCTAGCATATTCTAGTATATTCTGTGATGTGCCGGATTATTCTGGTATGTTCTGCTATATACTGCTATATTCTACCATAATCTGTTATATTCTGGGATATTCTGCTAAATTTAGGTATAATCTAGCATATTCTAGTATATTCTGTGATATGCCGGATTATTCTGGTATATTCTGCTATATACTGCTATATTCTGCCATAATCTGTTATATTCTGGAATATTCTGCTAAATTGAGGTATAATCTAGCATATTCTAGTATATTCTGTGATATGCGGGATTTTCTGGTATATTCTGCTATATATTGCTATATTCTGTCGTAATCTGTTATATTCAATGAAATTCTGCTCAATTGAGCTATAATCTAGCATGTTCTGGTATATTCTGCCATAATATGTTATATTTTGGGATATTCTGCAAAATTGAGCTATAATCTAGCATATGTATCGTCGAAACCTCTCCAACATGGAGAAATTCCGTATTTCAAAGTAGTAATAGGATAGGAGGATTAAAAATAAATATTTGAAACAGAATTGAGCCGAAATGAAATAATTAATTTATTGGCTCGTTGGGGAAAAAGCCTTGCGGCATAAAAAACCCCAGAAAAATTCAATATTTACATAAATTACAAAATTGACGATGAAGGTGTGAGCGTTACATATGTGATATATTGTAATATTTTAGCATTAACGTGTACGACTCGGCAGGTATGGTTCTGCTGGATCCCATATGTTTGAATATGTGTGCTCTGCACGACTTGGTGGAGACTGGCTCCATGGGATCCGTCGAGTGTGGGTATGCGTGTATTAAACACATATTTCAGAAATATGATTTGTGAAACTTTCTCGAGAATATGTGGGTTTGTGCCTGGCACACCCTAGCAGAGATCAACTCTGAGGACCCATGTATGCCATTCGAGAGTATGTGGGTTTGTGCCTGGCACACCCTAGCAGAGATTGACTCTGAGGACCCATGTATGATGTATTGTAATGTTTTAGTATGACCCATGTAGACCATTCGAGAATATATGGGTTTGTGCCTGGCACACCCTAGCAGAGATTGACTCTGAGGACCCATGTATGACGTATTATGATGTTTAATATACTTCGCAGTATCGCGCAACGTCGCTCGCACTGGACACTACCGCGGTTCGCATGAGACTGTGTCGTCTGTCCTTTGTCCAAGGAAGTTGGAGGAATATATCTCCGGACGACTTTCTCTGACCCTGCTCGAACGTTATTTTTTTATAAAACACGAAAACAAACATCTGGGTCCAACCGTCGTTTTCGTCCGTTTTCGAGGACCCAGGAAAATCCCGGCGTCGCGTAGTCGACCGACCGTTGGGTTTGGCGCGCACGTGTCTTTCTTGGGACCGACCCGCACTAAAACTATAAACAAAAGACGTCCGGTCTGGCCTATGTCACAGGACACGAACTGTCCTCGGTCCTCCACTTCAGACCCTTGACTCGAATATAATAAAATCCGAGAAACCCTCTTCGACGCGATGAAGATTTACGATCGCGTTCGAACATGCTCCCCCCGTTGCGAGTGTACGAGCAATAAATCTAACTTATAAGTCTAAGTCACTGTAATCCCGAACAACCGCGGGAATAAAAAACACATCACAATATCCAATGCAATGTCTTTCGTCATGTATGTTCAGTTAATGGACACAGTTGTGTAATGTTCCGCTTAACAACGCCGTTGGTGGTTTTGACTGTGGCGACTCGGATTTCTCCATCTCGACCGGGGTGGACCTCCATAACTCTGCCCAGCCTCCATCGCATGCAGGGTAGATTCTTGTCCATCAGGATTACAACTGAATCAATTTTGATTTCGCCTCGAGTTTCGTGCCATTTTTGGCGCCTTTGCAGTTCATTAAGGTACTCCTGGTACCATCTTTTCCAAAAATCTTGTCGGGCTTTCGAAATGATTTTCCAAGAGTTCAGCCGGTTCTCTGGAACGGAAAGATAATTATGTTCCGGCAACATTGTAAGCGGTCGGCCTACCAATACATGCGCTGGCGTCAACGCGATAGGATCGTTTGGATCAGATGAGATCGGACACAACGGTCTTGAATTTAAAATGGCTTCGATTTCTATCGCAAATGTAGTGATTTCCTCGAAAGTAAAAAGACGATCGCCGACAACTCGTTTAAAATGGTGTTTAAAAGATTTCACCGCAGCCTCCCATATGCCTCCGAAATGTGGTGTTAACGGTGGATTGAAATGCCACGTTATGGATTTGCTTATCGCAAATTCGTGTACGGTTTCCTTAAATTGCTGAGAGTCGAATAACGCGTACAATTCGCGTAACTGATTATTTGCGCCGACAAAGTTAGTACCATTATCGGAATACACGTGTACAGGTACAGCTCGACGCCCAATAAAACGTCTGAAGGCGCCGAGAAAACCCTCGGTTGTGAGATCGCTTACAATTTCAATATGGATAGCCTTGACCGACATACAAACAAATACGCAACCGTACGCCTTTACACTGTTCCTATTGCGATGTTTCTTTTCCTTAATGAAGAACGGCCCGAAGAAATCTACACCGGTATGAGCAAAAACCGCTGCTTCTTCGACGCGTGATTTGGGTAAATTTCCCATTTTTCCTTGTAGCGGAGACGGTCGAAAACGGATGCAGCGGACGCATCGTCGTATTATTTTTCTCACTTGATTCTTCCCGTCAAGGAGCCAGAAACGATGGCGAATTGTGTATAGAGTACTTTGAATACCTGCATGGAACGCGCGTTCGTGTACTTCTCGAATAATTAGATCGGTTACGTGATGATAGGACGGCAAAAGAATCGGATGTTTTTGTGAATATGGAATTTTGGCATTCTGCAGCCGACCGCCGACACGAAGAAGTCCGTGTTCGTCCAGAAACGGATTCAGCGACGCAAGTCGACTGCCCTTTACTCCCCCCGATTTCGAGATGCGATCAATCTCCTCGGCAAATTGTTCTCTTTGAATAGTTTTGATTACGACGCGTTCCGCCTTGCTTACTTCCTCTATACACAATTCGCCTTTATACTCATTAGATCGAAGCCAGCGTAAACAACGAGCGATTACATGCACCAGATTTCTATGTGAGGAGAAATTCTGATAAAATTCACATTTATCGAGGCGTAATGCCAAACATGTATTGCCTTTCAAACCCGGTAGCTCCTCGACGGAAACATTTAAACTTGTCGGCCAAGCCGACTCGTGTTCGTGTAACCACTGGGGCCCCTCGAACCACGCATCGTTTTCGCGGAATGACGCAGGAAGTTGTCCGCGAGACAACGCGTCGGCCGGATTGTCTCTCGTTCTGACATGCCGCCATTCCGCTTCCTTGATCGTCTGGATTTCCGCAACGCGATTCGATTCGAATACCTTCAGCACGGTTGGGGATTTTTTTAACCATTGCAGTACTATGGTCGAATCCGTCCAAAAAATAATTCGATCGACAGGGAATCTAAAAGCCATTTCGGTCTCTCGATAGAGTCGAGCCAACGTCAGTGCACCGCATAGTTCGAGTCGCGGTATGGTTACTTCTTTAAGAGGCGCAACTCGCGATTTGGCACACGCTAGACGAACAAGGATGTGACCCCCTTGATTACGAGAACGAATGTAAATGCACGCGCCGTATCCGACCTTACTCGCGTCACAAAATCCGTGAATTTCAATATCAGTAGGATTCTCGAGCAGAAGTCTCCGATCTATAGACAAATTGTTTACACACGGAAGTTGTTTGGCAAAGGTCAACCATTGTGTGTGCAACGCTTGCGGAACCGATTCGTCCCAGTCGAGCTTCGTTTTCCAGCACTCCTGCATGAAAACCTTTGCAGTAAGAATTACTGGTCCGAGAAGCCCGAGAGGGTCGAAGATCTTGGCGATCTCAGCTAAGATTTCGCGTTTCGTAGATTTTTTGGAAGACTCTGATGCATTTACAGTGTAAACTAATTTGTCCCCTTGCGCGTGCCATCCAATGCCTAAAGTTTTTATGACGGGGCTTTTATCGGTCGCGTAATCCGTTCCGAGAATCTTTTCGTTTATGGAATCGAGAGCGTGGTTATGGTTTGAGGCCCATTGCCGTATATTGAAACCGCCGCGTTTCAAAAGGTCGATTACCTCATCGCGAATTCTGAGAACCTCTTCTAATGAATTCGCGCCTGTCAAGAGGTCATCGACGTACAAGTCACGTTTCAAAACTTCGGAAGCATATGGGAAATCCGCACTTTCGTCATTAGCGAGCTGTTGTATTGTCCGAATAGCGAGATACGGAGCAGAAGATACGCCGAAAGTAACGGTGTTTAGTTCAAATGTTCTTATTCTGTTTTCATGATACCAAAATACGCGTTGATATGTACGGTCTTGCGGATGGACTAAAATTTGCCGGTACATCTTTTCGATGTCGGCAGTGATAACATAAGAATGTGTGCGGAAACGTAGCAAATGTTCAAAAAGTTTGTCCTGTATTGTAGGACCTACCATGAGTTCGTCATTTAGCGAAATGTTGTTGGGTGACTTGGCCGACGCGTCGAACACGACACGGACCTTTGTAGTTGCGCTTGTGGTCTTTACCACGGCGTGATGGGGCATATAATATGCAGTCGATGAATCGTCGTTGACCAACGACATATGCCCAAGCGTGATGTACTCTTGCATCACCTCATGATACTCTTTTTTTAGAACTGAATTTGCATCGAGTTTACGCTGAAGTGCGTGAAACCGGCGTAAGGCTATCCGTCGCATGTCACCGAAATCTCTACTGCTGGTACGAAACGGTAACCGTACTACATACCGTCCGCTATCATCACGCGTCGTGTTGTCGCTATAATGCGTTTCACATAACGATACTTCTGATAATTTCGATGTCTCTGCGTCCACGTTTTCAATTAACCAGAATTTCTCGATTTGTTCCCTTAACTCAGACTATTACCCATCCAAGCTGTGTTTTTTGCAATATTAAGTCGCAGTCGTCGCGAGACAAATTGATCTGCCCTATTGACATCAACGATAAAGTGGCTCCGGAGCCAATCAAAATATCGACAGGCCGCGGAATATGGAACTCAGGATCGGCAAGACGTATGTTAGAGGGAATTTTTATGGATTCACGCGGAAATACCTCATCGGGTACCGAACCCGTGATTTTTGAAACCGTTAAACATGTTAATGTTTTTTGAAAATCGCTATGAAGCGCTCGGATCGTAATCTGTATCAAATCCTTCGACATCGTGGTCATCTCATTGATTGTGTTAATTGGGATCGAGCATGGTTGTGCGGGAAGTCTTAATTGTTGTGCCAAAGCTTCGGTCATGACATGAGCCGTCGCGCAGGTATCGAGGAGCGCCCGAGCTTCAATGAACGTCCCGTCGTGTTTTCGGACGCGAACTATTGCGCTCATCATTAACTGCGATCGAGGGACGCGACACACGGCAGTTAATGCGAACTTGGATTGTCATGCTGAACCCGGTTCAGCCGCGTCTTTCGCAGACTTTGGCATGGTCAAGGCTTGTACCGCGGAAGGTTGATGCGCGCTGAAATTATGTAATAATGAATGGTGGAAACGGCCACAATGTTTGCATCGCGACGACCGGCATATTCCGTTGTGGGTTCGCAAACAATTTCGGCACAAATTTTTTCGTTTTATGATATCCCAACGTTGAGATACGGCTAATTTTGAAAATTCTGGGCAACCGAACAAGAGGTGTTGTCTATTGCAACAAGGGCAGGTACACGCGGCAGTGGTAACGAGGGCACGCGCGCCGGTCTCGCTCTTACGCGTTTTAACCGTACGGAATTCCCGTTCGGACCGTCGCTTAACTCCCGCCTCAGTGTTATCGCGAATGGCACCCTTTTCAAGTGTGAGCCGTCGGAACGTCGTTTCATTAACGAATTTATAGAATTCATCTAACGTAGGAAGAGTATCTAAATTTAATGTCTCTTCCCATTTTTCCCTGATTTCGCGGGGCAATGCTCGTTCCAAAAATCGAATGATTAGAGAACTATCCGGCGTGACCTTCAACGACTGCAGCATATTTAGATGTTGGCGGACATCATCAATCAATTTCACGAGCCCGCTTGGCTTGACTTTATTTGTCCCCAAATCGATGATAGCATCCAGGTGTTTTGAAACAAGAATACGCCGTTTTTCGTACGAATCTACTAGGAGAAGCCATGCCTTCTGATAATTTTCCGCGCTTACATCGAGAACTAGAATCTTATTCAGCGCGTCATCTTGAAGCGAATTTTTTAAATATATAAATTTCTCCAAATCTGTTATATCAGTGCGCCCGTCGATCATGGTTAAAAATGTGTTCTTATAGGAAAGCCACTTTTCCAAGCTTCCGTCGAATTTCGGCAATTCAGCGACCGGCAATTTTAAAGTACGCCGTCGTCCCTCTACTAGGGTCGAATTCAAATATGTGTTACCGAGCGTCTCGTTTACCTGCGCGGACGACGATTCAGCAACCTCCATGGATTTAATTTTACTGGCGATATCGTAGTACCGATCCTGAATTTCCTGCATTTCGTCTAAATGATTATTGGTAGGGTCGATGATTGTAAGTTCATCGTTTAACTCCTCATAGGCGTGAAATAATTCGGTGACTCGACTGAGCCGCATTTGCAAATTTGTTTTGTCGTGCCGACTCGACGCGACATAGTTCTCGAGCTGTGTTAGTTGTCGTTTAAGCGACGTACGCTTTTGACCAATTATAACGATCCTATTCATTATGACTATGCTAAGTATCCGCACACACTGTATATGTAATTACACTAATCTAAATTAAGAAATACGCTATTAAATTATAATTAACAGTTAACTTATCTTTCGCTGATGGACAAGTTCTGCAGCAGGAGGCAAATATGGGCGAGAGGTCCACCGTGTCACCGTCGAGCTGTATCCAAAGTTTATGAATGTTCGTTTGTTGTTAAGTTCCACATATAGTCACTGAGCACCTTTGTGTCTCTACACCTGTTTCACGCACACCGCGTACTAAAATTCCGACGGAAATGCGTACACACGATACCACTTATAACCGGCAGTCTAGATATTAACAAAATATTGAGACTTTTAAGTATACGGTATCTCTAAGTATGTAAGTGAATTCTGTACTGGATTTGAAAGCACGTTGCTACGACCGCAGTCAGAACAGAAGTGGTCTGTTAACGCGCGAGCATCCCTTCGAGGGACCGCTTCCCCCTCCAAGGGATGGGCCTTGTCTCGAAGGACTCTCTCCCTCGGAAAAGGAAAACGTCTCGCTCCCTTGCCCGTGATTCTCTTCAACGGGCAGTTGCGCTCAATTTTAT
Organism: Lasioglossum morio; assembly: GCA_916610235.2. Taxonomy (NCBI): domain Eukaryota; kingdom Metazoa; phylum Arthropoda; class Insecta; order Hymenoptera; family Halictidae; genus Lasioglossum; species Lasioglossum morio. Next base: position 3,087 of record CAKAJA020000721.1, on the reverse strand, counting down.
AATATTTGTCACACCTTCATCGTTTTAACGCTCACACCTCACAGGAGGCACCATAAAATGTATCGTCGAAACCTCTCCAACATGGAGAAATTCCGTATTTCAAAGTAGTAATAGGATAGGAGGATTAAAAATAAATATTTGAAACAGAATTGAGCCGAAATGAAATAATTAATTTATTGGCTCGTTGGGGAAAAAGCCTTGCGGCATAAAAAACCCCAGAAAAATTCAATATTTACATAAATTACAAAATTGACGATGAAGGTGTGAGCGTTACATATGTGATATATTGTAATATTTTAGCATTAACGTGTACGACTCGGCAGGTATGGTTCTGCTGGATCCCATATGTTTGAATATGTGTGCTCTGCACGACTTGGTGGAGACTGGCTCCATGGGATCCGTCGAGTGTGGGTATGCGTGTATTAAACACATATTTCAGAAATATGATTTGTGAAACTTTCTCGAGAATATGTGGGTTTGTGCCTGGCACACCCTAGCAGAGATCAACTCTGAGGACCCATGTATGCCATTCGAGAGTATGTGGGTTTGTGCCTGGCACACCCTAGCAGAGATTGACTCTGAGGACCCATGTATGATGTATTGTAATGTTTTAGTATGACCCATGTAGACCATTCGAGAATATATGGGTTTGTGCCTGGCACACCCTAGCAGAGATTGACTCTGAGGACCCATGTATGACGTATTATGATGTTTAATATACTTCGCAGTATCGCGCAACGTCGCTCGCACTGGACACTACCGCGGTTCGCATGAGACTGTGTCGTCTGTCCTTTGTCCAAGGAAGTTGGAGGAATATATCTCCGGACGACTTTCTCTGACCCTGCTCGAACGTTATTTTTTTATAAAACACGAAAACAAACATCTGGGTCCAACCGTCGTTTTCGTCCGTTTTCGAGGACCCAGGAAAATCCCGGCGTCGCGTAGTCGACCGACCGTTGGGTTTGGCGCGCACGTGTCTTTCTTGGGACCGACCCGCACTAAAACTATAAACAAAAGACGTCCGGTCTGGCCTATGTCACAGGACACGAACTGTCCTCGGTCCTCCACTTCAGACCCTTGACTCGAATATAATAAAATCCGAGAAACCCTCTTCGACGCGATGAAGATTTACGATCGCGTTCGAACAGCATATTCTGGTATATTCTGCCATAATCTGTTATATTCTGGGATATTCCGCTAAATTAAGCTATAATCTAGCATATTCTAGTATATTCTGTGATCTGCCGGATTATTCTGGTATATTCTGCAATATACTGCTATATTCTGCAATATTCTGGTATATTCTGGCATATTCTGCTAAATTGAGCAATGATCTAGCATATTCTAGTATAATCCAGCATATTCTGGTATTCTACCATATTCTGGTATATTCTGCTAAAATGGGCTATAATCTAGCATATTCTGGCATATTCTGATATATTCTGCCATAATCTGTTATATTCTGGGATATTCTGCTAAATTGAGCAATAATCTAGCATATTCTAGGATATTCTGTGATATGCCGCATTATTCTGGTATATTCTGCTATATACTGCTATATTCTGCCATAATCTGTTATATTCTGGGGTATTCTGCTAAATTGAGCTATAATCTAGCATATTCTAGTATATTCTGTGATATGCCGGATTATTCTGGTATATTCTGCTATATACTGCTATATTCTGCCATAATCTGTAATATTCTGGGATATTCTAGTATATTGAGGTATAATCTAGCATATTCTAGTATATTCTGTGATGTGCCGGATTATTCTGGTATGTTCTGCTATATACTGCTATATTCTACCATAATCTGTTATATCCTGGGATATTCTGCTAAATTTAGGTATAATCTAGCATATTCTAGTATATTCTGTGATATGCCGGATTATTCTGGTATATTCTGCTATATACTGCTATATTCTGCCATAATCTGTTATATTCTGGAATATTCTGCTAAATTGAGGTATAATCTAGCATATTCTAGTATATTCTGTGATATGCCGGATTTTCTGGTATATTCTGCTATATATTGCTATATTCTGTCGTAATCTGTTATATTCAATGAAATTCTGCTCAATTGAGCTATAATCTAGCATGTTCTGGTATATTCTGCCATAATATGTTATATTTTGGGATATTCTGCAAAATTGAGCTATAATCTAGCATATTCTGGTATATTCTGCCATAATCTGTTATATTCTGGGATATTCCGCTAAATTAAGCTATAATCTAGCATATTCTAGTATATTCTGTGATCTGCCGGATTATTCTGGTATATTCTGCAATATACTGCTATATTCTGCAATATTCTGGTATATTCTGGCATATTCTGCTAAATTGAGCAATGATCTAGCATATTCTAGTATAATCCAGCATATTCTGGTATTCTACCATATTCTGGTATATTCTGCTAAAATGGGCTATAATCTAGCATATTCTGGCATATTCTGATATAATCTGCCATTCTCTGTTATATTCTGGGATATTCTGCTAAATTGAGCAATAATCTAGCATATTCTAGGATATTCTGTGATATGCCGCATTATTCTGGTATATTCTGCTATATACTGCTATATTCTGCCATAATCTGTTATATTCTGGGGTATTCTGCTAAATTGAGCTATAATCTAGCATATTCTAGTATATTCTGTGATATGCCGGATTATTCTGGTATATTCTGCTATATACTGCTATATTCTGCCATAATCTGTAATATTCTGGGATATTCTGCTATATTGAGGTATAATCTAGCATATTCTAGTATATTCTGTGATGTGCCGGATTATTCTGGTATGTTCTGCTATATACTGCTATATTCTACCATAATCTGTTATATTCTGGGATATTCTGCTAAATTTTGGTATAATATAGCATATTCTAGTATATTCTGTGATATGCCGGATTATTCTGGTATATTCTGCTATATACTGCTATATTCTGCCATAATCTGTTATATTCTGGAATATTCTGCTAAATTGAGCTACAATCTAGCATATTCTGGTATATTCTGCCATAATCTGTTATATTCTGGGATATTCTGCTAATTGAGCTATACTCTAGAATATTCTGGTATATTCTGCCATAA
>CAKAJA020000720.1:0-43649 GCA_916610235.2 Lasioglossum morio | reverse complement strand
CGTTATACGTTATACGTTATACGTTATACGTTATACGTTATACGTTATACGTTATACGTTATACGTTATACGTTATACGTTATACGTTATACGTTATACGTTATACGTTATACGTTATACGTTATACGTTATACGTTTATACGTTATACGTTATACGTTATACGTTATACGTTATACGTTATACGTTATACGTTATACGTTATACGTTATACGTTATACGTTATACGTTATACGTTATACGTTATACGTTATACGTTATACGTTATACGTTATACGTTATACGTTATACGTTATACGTTATACGTTATACGTTATACGTTATACGCTATATGTTTAACGTTAAACGCTATACGTTATAAGTTATATGTTTAACGTTATACTTTATACTTTATACGTTATACGTTATACGTTATACGATATACGTTTACGTTATACGTTATACGTTATACGTTATACGTTATACGTTATACGTTATACGTTATACGTTATACGTTATACGTTATACGTTATACGTTATACGTTATACGTTATACGTTATACGTTATACGTTTACGTTCTACGTTGTCGTTGTACGTTGTACGTTGTACGTTGTACGTTGTACGTTGTACGTTTACGTTTACGTTGTACGTTGTACGTTGTACGTTGTACGTTGTACGTTTACGTTGTACGTTGTACGTTGTACGTTGTACGTTGTACGTTGTACGTTGTACGTTGTACGTTGTACGTTGTACGTTGTACGTTGTACGTTGTACGTTGTACGTTGTACGTTGTACGTTGTACGTTGTACGTTGTACGTTGTACGTTGTACGTTGTACGTTGTACGTTGTACGTTGTACGTTGTACGTTGTACGTTGTACGTTGTACGTTGTACGTTGTACGTTGTACGTTGTACGTTGTACGTTGTACGTTGTACGTTGTACGTTGTACGTTGTACGTTGTACGTTGTACGTTGTACGTTGTACGTTGTACGTTGTACGTTGTACGTTGTACGTTGTACGTTGTACGTTGTACGTTGTACGTTGTACGTTGTACGTTGTACGTTGTACGTTGTACGTTGTACGTTGTACGTTGTACGTTGTACGTTGTACGTTGTACGTTGTACGTTGTACGTTGTACGTTGTACGTTGTACGTTGTACGTTGTACGTTGTACGTTGTACGTTGTACGTTGTACGTTGTACGTTGTACGTTGTACGTTGTACGTTGTACGTTGTACGTTGTACGTTGTACGTTGTACGTTGTACGTTGTACGTTGTACGTTGTACGTTGTACGTTGTACGTTGTACGTTTGTACGTTGTACGTTGTACGTTGTACGTTGTACGTTGTACGTTGTACGTTGTACGTTGTACGTTGTACGTTGTACGTTGTACGTTGTACGTTGTACGTTGTACGTTGTACGTTGTACGTTGTACGTTGTACGTTGTACGTTGTACGTTGTACGTTGTACGTTGTACGTTGTACGTTGTACGTTGTACGTTGTACGTTGTACGTTGTACGTTGTACGTTGTACGTTGTACGTTGTACGTTGTACGTTGTACGTCTTCCGTTATACGTTGTACGTTATACGTTGTACGTTGTACGTTATACGTTTATACGTTATACGTTATACGTTATACGTTATACGTTATACGTTATACGTTATACGTTATACGTTATACGTTATACGTTATACGTTATACGTTATACGTTATACGTTATACGTTATACGTTATACGTTATACGTTATACGTTATACGTTATACGTTATACGTTATACGTTATACGTTATACGTTATACGTTATACGTTATACGTTATACGTTATACGTTATACGTTATACGTTATACGTTATACGTTATACGTTATACGTTATACGTTATACGTTATACGTTATACGTTATACGTTATACGTTATACGTTATACGTTATACGTTATACGTTATACGTTATACGTTATACGTTATACGTTATACGTTATACGTTATACGTTATACGTTATACGTTATACGTTATACGTTATACGTTATACGTTATACGTTATACGTTATAGGTTAACGTTATACGCTATACGTTATAAGTTATACGTTATACGTTATACGTTATACGTTTATACGTTATACGTTATACGTTATACGTTATACGTTATACGTTATACGTTATACGTTATACGTTATACGTTATACGTTATACGTTATACGTTATACGTTATACGTTATACGTTATACGTTATACGTTATACGTTATACGTTATACGTTATACGTTATACGTTATACGTTATACGTTATACGTTATACGTTATACGTTATACGTTATACGTTATACGTTATACGTTATACGTTATACGTTATACGTTATACGTTATACGTTATACGTTATACGTTATACGTTATACGTTATACGTTATACGTTATACGTTATACGTTATACGTTATACGTTATACGTTATACGTTATACGTTATACGTTATACGTTATACGTTATACGTTATACGTTATACGTTATACGTTATACGTTATACGTTATACGTTATACGTTATACGTTATACGTTATACGTTATACGTTATACGTTATACGTTATACGTTATACGTTATACGTTATACGTTATACGTTATACGTTATACGTTATACGTTATACGTTATACGTTATACGTTATACGTTATACGTTATACGTTATACGTTATACGTTATACGTTATACGTTATACGTTATACGTTATACGTTATACGTTTATACGTTATACGTTATACGTTATACGTTATACGTTATACGTTATACGTTATACGTTATACGTTATACGTTATACGTTATACGTTATACGTTATACGTTATACGTTATACGTTATACGTTATACGTTATACGTTATACGTTATACGTTATACGTTATACGTTATACGTTATACGTTATACGTTATACGTTATACGTTATACGTTATACGTTATACGTTATACGTTATACGTTATACGTTATACGTTATACGTTATACGTTATACGTTATACGTTATACGTTATACGTTATACGTTATACGTTATACGTTATACGTTATACGTTATACGTTATACGTTATACGTTATACGTTATACGTTATACGTTATACGTTATACGTTATACGTTATACGTTATACGTTATACGTTATACGTTATACGTTATACGTTATACGTTATACGTTATACGTTATACGTTATACGTTATACGTTATACGTTATACGTTATACGTTATACGTTATACGTTATACGTTATACGTTATACGTTATACGTTATACGTTATACGTTATACGTTATACGTTATACGTTATACGTTATACGTTATACGTTATACGTTATACGTTATACGTTATACGTTATACGTTATACGTTATACGTTATACGTTATACGTTATACGTTATACGTTATACGTTATACGTTATACGTTATACGTTATACGTTATACGTTATACGTTATACGTTATACGTTATACGTTATACGTTATACGTTATACGTTATACGTTATACGTTATACGTTATACGTTATACGTTATACGTTATACGTTATACGTTATACGTTATACGTTACGTTATACGTTATACGTTATACGTTATACGTTATACGTTATACGTTATACGTTATACGTTATACGTTATACGTTATACGTTATACGTTATACGTTATACGTTATACGTTATACGTTATACGTTATACGTTATACGTTATACGTTATACGTTATACGTTATACGTTATACGTTATACGTTATACGTTATACGTTATACGTTATGTTAACGTTATACGTATACGTTATACGTTATACGTACGTATACGTTATACGTTATACGTTATACGTATATCGTTATACGTTATACGTTATACGTTAGTACGTTATACGTTATACGTTATACGTTATACGTTATACGTTATACGTTATACGTTATACGTTATACGTTATACGTTATACGTTATACGTTATACGTTATACGTTATACGTTATACGTTATACGTTATACGTTATACGTTATACGTTAGTATACGTTATACGTTATACGTTATACGTTATACGTTATACGTTATACGTTATACGTTATACGTTATACGTTATACGTTATACGTTATACGTTATACGTTATACGTTATACGTTATACGTTATACGTTATACGTTATACGTTATACGTTATACGTTATACGTTACGTTATACGTTATACGTTATACGTTATACGTTATACGTTATACGTTATACGTTATACGTTATACGTTATACGTTATACGTTATACGTTATACGTTATACGTTATACGTTATACGTTATACGTTATACGTTATACGTTATACGTTATACGTTATACGTTATACGTTATACGTTATACGTTATACGTTATACGTTATACGTTATACGTTATACGTTATACGTTATACGTTATACGTTATACGTTATACGTTATACGTTATACGTTATACGTTATACGTTATACGTTATACGTTATACGTTATACGTTATACGTTATACGTTATACGTTATACGTTATACGTTATACGTTATACGTTATACGTTATACGTTATACGTTATACGTTATACGTTATACGTTATACGTTATACGTTATACGTTATACGTTATACGTTATACGTTATACGTTATACGTTATACGTTATACGTTATACGTTATACGTTATACGTTATACGTTATACGTTATACGTTATACGTTATACGTTATACGTTATACGTTATACGTTATACGTTATACGTTATACGTTATACGTTATACGTTATACGTTATACGTTATACGTTATACGTTATACGTTATACGTTATACGTTATACGTTATACGTTATACGTTATACGTTATACGTTATACGTTATACGTTATACGTTATACGTTATACGTTATACGTTATACGTTATACGTTATACGTTATACGTTATACGTTATACGTTATACGTTATACGTTATACGTTATACGTTATACGTTATACGTTATACGTTATACGTTATACGTTATACGTTATACGTTATACGTTATACGTTATACGTTATACGTTATACGTTATACGTTATACGTTATACGTTATACGTTATACGTTATACGTTATACGTTATACGTTATACGTTATACGTTATACGTTATACGTTATACGTTATACGCTATATGTTTAACGTTAAACGCTATACGTTATAAGTTATATGTTTAACGTTATACTTTATACTTTATACGTTATACGTTATACGTTATACGATATACGTTATACGTTATACGTTTTACGTTATACGTTATACGTTATACGTTATACGTTATACGTTATACGTTATACGTTATACGTTATACGTTATACGTTATACGTTATACGTTGTACGTTGTACGTTGTACGTTGTACGTTGTACGTTGTACGTTGTACGTTGTACGTTGTACGTTGTACGTTGTACGTTGTACGTTGTACGTTGTACGTTGTACGTTGTACGTTGTACGTTGTACGTTGTACGTTGTACGTTGTACGTTGTACGTTGTACGTTGTACGTTGTACGTTGTACGTTGTACGTTGTACGTTGTACGTTGTACGTTGTACGTTGTACGTTGTACGTTGTACGTTGTACGTTGTACGTTGTACGTTGTACGTTGTACGTTGTACGTTGTACGTTGTACGTTGTACGTTGTACGTTGTACGTTGTACGTTGTACGTTGTACGTTGTACGTTGTACGTTGTACGTTGTACGTTGTACGTTGTACGTTGTACGTTGTACGTTGTACGTTGTACGTTGTACGTTGTACGTTGTACGTTGTACGTTGTACGTTGTACGTTGTACGTTGTACGTTGTACGTTGTACGTTGTACGTTGTACGTTGTACGTTGTACGTTGTACGTTGTACGTTGTACGTTGTACGTTGTACGTTGTACGTTGTACGTTGTACGTTGTACGTTGTACGTTGTACGTTGTACGTTGTACGTTGTACGTTGTACGTTGTACGTTGTACGTTGTACGTTGTACGTTGTACGTTGTACGTTGTACGTTGTACGTTGTACGTTGTACGTTGTACGTTGTACGTTGTACGTTGTACGTTGTACGTTGTACGTTGTACGTTGTACGTTGTACGTTGTACGTTGTACGTTGTACGTTGTACGTTGTACGTTGTACGTTGTACGTTGTACGTTGTACGTTGTACGTTGTACGTTGTACGTTGTACGTTGTACGTTGTACGTTGTACGTTGTACGTTGTACGTTGTACGTTGTACGTTGTACGTTGTACGTTGTACGTTGTACGTTGTACGTTGTACGTTGTACGTTGTACGTTGTACGTTGTACGTTGTACGTTGTACGTTATACGTTATACGTTATACGTTATACGTTATACGCTATATGTTTAACGTTAAACGCTATACGTTATAAGTTATACGTTATACGTTATACGTTATACGTTATACGTTATACGTTATACGTTATACGTTATACGTTATACGTTATACGTTATACGTTATACGTTATACGTTATACGTTATACGTTATAAGTTATACGTTATACGTTATACGTTATACGTTATACGTTATACGTTATACGTTATACGTTATACGTTATACGTTATACGTTATACGTTATACGTTATACGTTATACGTTATACGTTATACGTTATACGTTATACGTTATACGTTATACGTTATACGTTATACGTTATACGTTATACGTTATACGTTATACGTTATACGTTATACGTTATACGTTATACGTTATACGTTATACGTTATACGTTATACGTTATACGTTATACGTTATACGTTATACGTTATACGTTATACGTTATACGTTATACGTTATACGTTATACGTTAAACGCTATACGTTATAAGTTATATGTTTAACGTTATACTTTATACCTAATACGTTATACGATATACGTTATACGTTATCCGTTATACGTTATACGTTATACGTTATACGTTATACGTTATACGTTATACGTTATACGTTATACGTTATACGTTATACGTTATACGATATACGTTATACGATATACGTTATACGTTATCCGTTATACGTTATACGTTATACGTTATACGTTATACGTTATACGTTATACGTTATACGTTATACGTTATACGTTATACGTTATACGTTATACGTTATACGTTATACGTTACACGTTATACGTTATACGTTATACGTTATACGTTATACGTTATACGTTATACGTTATACGTTATACGTTATACGTTATACGTTACACGTTATACGTTATACGTTATACGTTATACGTTACACGTTACACGTTATACGTTATACGTTATACGTTATACGTTATACGTTATACGTTATACGTTATACGTTATACGTTATACGTTATACGTTATACGTTATACGTTATACGTTATACGTTATACGTTATACGTTATACGTTATACGTTATACGTTATACGTTATACGTTATACGTTATACGTTATACGTTATACGTTATACGTTATACGTTATACGTTATACGTTATACGTTATACGTTATACGTTATACGTTATACGTTATACGTTATACGTTATACGTTATACGTTATACGTTATACGTTATACGTTATACGTTATACGTTATACGTTATACGTTATACGTTATACGTTATACGTTATACGTTATACGTTATACGTTATACGTTATACATTATACGTTATACGTTATACGTTATACGTTATACGTTATACGTTATACGTTATACGTTATACGTTATACGTTAAACGCTATACGTTATAAGTTATATGTTTAACGTTATACTTTATACCTAATACGTTATACGTTATACGTTATACGATATACGTTATACGTTATCCGTTATACGTTACACGTTATACGTTATACGTTATACGTTATACGTTATACGTTATACGTTATACGTTATACGTTATACGATATACGTTATACGATATACGTTATACGTTATCCGTTATACGTTATACGTTATACGTTATACGTTATACGTTATACGTTATACGTTATACGTTATACGTTATACGTTATACGTTATACGTTATACGTTATACGTTATACGTTATACGTTATACGTTATACGTTATACGTTATACGTTATACGTTATACGTTATACGTTACACGTTAGACGTTATACGTTATACGTTATACGTTATACGTTATACGTTACACGTTACACGTTACACGTTATACGTTATACGTTATACGTTATACGTTATACGTTATACGTTATACGTTATACGTTATACGTTATACGTTATACGTTATACGTTATACGTTATACGTTATACGTTATACGTTATACGTTATACGTTATACGTTATACGTTATACGTTATACGTTATACGTTATACGTTATACGTTATACGTTATACGTTATACGTTATACGTTATACGTTATACGTTATACGTTATACGTTATACGTTATACGTTATACGTTATACGTTATACGTTATACGTTATACGTTATACGTTATACGTTATACGTTATACGTTATACGTTATACGTTATACGTTATACGTTATACGTTATACGTTATACGTTATACGTTATACGTTATACGTTATACGTTATACGTTATACGTTATACGTTATACGTTATACGTTATACGTTATACGTTATACGTTATACGTTATACGTTATACGTTATACGTTATACGTTATACGTTATACGTTATACGTTATACGTTATACGTTATACGTTATACGTTATACGTTATACGTTATACGTTATACGTTATACGTTATACGTTATACGTTATACGTTATACGTTATACGTTATACGTTATACGTTATACGTTATACGTTATACGTTATACGTTATACGTTATACGTTATACGTTATACGTTATACGTTATACGTTATACGTTATACGTTATACGTTATACGTTATACGTTATACGTTATACGTTATACGTTATACGTTATACGTTATACGTTATACGTTATACGTTATACGTTATACGTTATACGTTATACGTTATACGTTATACGTTATACGTTATACGTTATACGTTATACGTTATACGTTATACGTTATACGTTATACGTTATACGTTATACGTTATACGTTATACGTTATACGTTATACGTTATACGTTATACGTTATACGTTATACGTTATACGTTATACGTTATACGTTATACGTTATACGTTATACGTTATACGTTATACGTTATACGTTATACGTTATACGTTATACGTTATACGTTATACGTTATACGTTATACGTTATACGTTATACGTTATACGTTATACGTTATACGTTATACGTTATACGTTATACGTTATACGTTATACGTTATACGTTATACGTTATACGTTATACGTTATACGTTATACGTTATACGTTATACGTTATACGTTATACGTTATACGTTATACGTTATACGTTATACGTTATACGTTATACGTTATACGTTATACGTTATACGTTATACGTTATACGTTATACGTTATACGTTATACGTTATACGTTATACGTTATACGTTATACGTTATACGTTATACGTTATACGTTATACGTTATACGTTATACGTTATACGTTATACGTTATACGTTATACGTTATACGTTATACGTTATACGTTATACGTTATACGTTATACGTTATACGTTATACGTTATACGTTATACGTTATACGTTATACGTTATCCGTTATTCGTTATACGTTATACGTTATCCGTTATACGTTATACGTTATCCGTTATACGTTATACGTTATACGTTATACGTTATACGTTATACGTTATACGTTATACGTTATACGTTATACGTTATACGTTATACGTTATACGTTATACGTTATACGTTATACGTTATACGTTATACGTTATACGTTATACGTTATACGTTATACGTTATACGTTATACGTTATACGTTATACGTTATACGTTATACGTTATACGTTATACGTTATAGTAGGATATATACACCGGTTCTGGCACACCACTTATCATTGTGGGTAGATTCCTACCTTACCGACGCAGCTGAACCAGCAGGTTCTGTTCCATGCTAACATAACCATATAGCGCGAGCATATTTTGTGGGGGGCGGGGTGAGGGGAATTTTCATGGTGGTATTGCGTAAGCCACCGTTCGTAGGCGAGGGGGGAGGGGGAGGGGGGATTTTTAGTTTTCCTGGTATTGCATTTAAGATCAGCTTCCTGGTATTGCGTGAGCCCTGGTATGTTTATAATAATATAAACATCCTGTCGGCGGCGGGACTCGCGATATCGGATCTCTGTCCTCATACAGCTTATCATTTTTTAAATAAACATCCTTTGGCTCTGATCACATCTCTCTCTCATTATTATTTCTCTCCTCGTCTTTATTGTATATTCGTAATATCAACATCCTTTCAACGATCGACATCGAGTCGCCAAGCCGCGATATCTGACCACAGCATCTGTTTTCACTCAGTCTTTCATTATCATTTCTTTCCTCTTCTGTATTGTACGGAGTGGGGGGAGGGGGTGGAAGGTATCAAAATGAATCAGTAGGGCACGATAGGCTGCGAATGCAGTCATACGCGAACGTTCCGTCGTTTGATGCATTTAAAGTTATTCCAAGTATATCGTGCGTGAGGTATCAAGATGATTGAAGCGTGTAAAAATATGTTAAAGTGTTTGACACGCATGTCAATGCTAGTGAAAACCATGGACGAGTATCGCGAATGGCATCGTTCGTACATCGAGTCTCTGCAGTGTTGTGTAAATTATCTATCATGTGCAAAGGAGCAATTATCGATAGGCGAGAAATTTAGTTTAACATCGACTATGTGCCGTATGAAAACTTTGAACGTTTCGCTGAATCATCGTATTTCCTCGTCGCGCGTCGGTAGAGGTTTGTACGATCGCAGAGGTGCGAGAGCGTCGACGCTTCGTTGGGAAAATATCGAGTCGGCGTTTAAAAGTCGCATATCGAGCGGCATCGTTATCAACGTCGAACACATCAACCCGAAACAATTTCTACAGCACGCAAAACGAATAATTACAGGACGCGTTACGGAATTTTTAAACATACATTCATCGTTGAAAGCTAACGTAACGTTGGAGGCGGAATTCATGCAGCGCGCCAACGAGGTTTCCGTGAAAAGTTTCGGCACGCGGAACGTTGCATTGTTTCGGACGAGCAATCTACGACAGTGGTACCAGAAAGACGTTGTGCCCGCGATTTTGACATCATTGGAGGAGTTTCAAGAGCGAGACAGCGGGTGGGCGCTGTCTAAGATATTACATCTGATTGTAAACTTTAGCAAATATCAACCGTTGCAAGCCGGTTGCACCGCTACAATCGACGTGCCTCGAGCGATACAGTTGAAAAAAGCGATCGTGAACGTGAAGAGCAACGACGATGCATGCTTTTTTTGGGCGATCGTGGCAGGTCTTTATCCGGTCGTGAGAAATCCGTCGCGTGTGTCGGCGTATCCGCACTACAAAGACGTGCTTCCGAAAACCGAAGGTTTTCAACTACCTATATCGTTCAAAGACATCCGGAAATTTGAACGAGAAAACGACGTTTCCGTGAACGTGTTCGAATGGGTGCGCAAGAAATGCGTAACGCTGCATTTGACCGAGAAGAAACGGGAGGGAAGACACGTCAATTTGCTGTTTCTACAGAATGCTGCAAAGACGCATGGACATTTCATGTGTATACGAAATTTATCACGATTAGTTTCGTCACAGCTTAGCAAGTTGAATCATCAGAAGTATATTTGCGATCGGTAAGTTGCATTTTTTTTTGTTTTTTAAATTGTTTGAAGGAAAAAAGACATAATTTTATCCCCTTCCCACAGATGCTTACAATATTTTCCCACGCCGGAGAGATTAAACGTTCATACGACCGACTGCGAACGGATGAACGATTGCGCTCTGGAGCTTCCAATATCGGAAGAAGATAAGTGGTTACGGTTTAAGAACTACACGAACAAAGAGCAGGCGCCGTTCGTAATCTATGCCGACTTGGAGTGTCTGCTGCTGCCCGAGGGACGGGAAGGACAAGACCGCGCGGCACGCGTACAATATCAACACCACCACGCGTTTAGCATAGGATACTACATGCATTGCCGCTACGACGAATCTTTGTGCGAGTATCAGGTTTATCGCGATAAAGAGGGATGCACCGCATGGTTCGCGAACAGGTTGTACGAACTCAGTCATAAATTACAGCCGATATTCGACCGAACGGTACCGATGAATCCGCTAACCGAAACAGAAAAGTTAAATTTTCGTACGGCTACGCATTGTCATGTCTGCGAGAAACCGTTCGACACTTCCGACGCGGCGAGGGTGCGCGATCATTGCCATTTCACGGGCGCGTATCGCGGTCCGGCTCATAGCGACTGTAATTTAAGCTATCAATCTTCGTACGTGATACCCGTGGTTTTCCATAATTTATCGGGATACGACACCCATTTCATTATCAAAGAATTAGCTAACTCGTTCGAGGGGCGGATAGACGTGTTGCCATTGACGAAAGAGAAGTATATCTCTTTCACGAAGAACGTTCCTATCGAGAGACAGCAGGGTGAAGCGCGAAAGTATGCAAAGTTTTTGAAATTCCGCTTCATCGACTCGTTCAAGTTCTTGAACTCGAGTCTGGACAAGCTGTCATCGTACTTGGACGAAAGTAAATTACGCATCGTGCGAGGAGAATTTGCACATCTTTCCCGCGACGATTTCAAACTATTGACCAGAAAAGGCGTTTTTCCGTACGACTATCTGACATCGTACGACAAATTAAGCGATACGTGTTTGCCGCCGCGTGAAGCATTTTATAATCGGTTGTACGGCAGCGAGATATCCGACGTCGATTACCTTCACGCGAATACGGTTTGGTCGCGTTTCGCTGTACAAACGCTTGGGCAGTACAGCGATTTATATTTAAAATTGGACGTGCTGTTGTTAGCGGATGTTTTTGAAAATTTTCGCGATGACTGTCTCGAGAATTACAAGCTCGATCCGGCGCATTATTACACGCTCCCCGGTTTCGCGTGGGACGTGATGTTAAAAATGACAAAGATCGAATTGGAGTTGTTGACCGACGTCGACATGCTTTTGTTCGTGGAGCGGGGAATACGCGGCGGATTGAGCCAGTGTTCTCACAGATATGCACACGCCAACAATAAATATTTGTCTACGCACGACTCGACCAAACCGTCCACCTACTTAATGTATTTCGACGTAAATAATTTGTACGGTTGGGCAATGTCGCAACCTCTGCCGCACAGAGACTTTCGATGGGTGAACGCTGATAATTTCGACGTCGAATCCATTCCGGCCGATAGTCCCGTAGGATACATTTTGGAGGTGGATTTAGAGTATCCGCGCGAAATTCACGATGCTCACGCGGATCTTCCGTTTTGTCCAAGTCACGACACGGCTACCGACTCGAGTACACAGAAAAAGTTGATGGCAACGCTTCGCGATAAGGAACGATACGTTGTACATTACCGATACCTCCAGCAATGTTTAAAACATAATCTGAAATTGGGGAAAATACATCGAATTCTGGAGTTTCAGCAGTCACGATGGTTGTACAACTACATCGATTTGAACACGAAATTACGCGCTAACGCCACCAATGATTTTTCAAAAAATTTGTTTAAATTAATGAACAATGCCGTGTTTGGAAAAACTATGGAGAATGTTCGAAATCATAAGATCGTGAAATTACTTTCTCGATGGAGCGGTAGACACGGCGTCGAACGATTGATAGCCAGGCCAAATTTTCATAGCTGCACGGTGTTCTCCGAGGACTTTGTCGCAATTCAGCTGAAAAAGCTGCTAGTTAAATTTTTCAAACCAATCTACGTAGGCATGTCAATATTAGATATTTCAAAATTTCATTTGTACAGCTTTCATTACGAATACATGCACCCAAAGTTCCAGCAAAATTGTAAGATTTTGTACACTGACACGGATAGCTTGATATACCAGATCGCTTGCGATGACGCGTACGAGGAGCTGTTGAAACGCGATATCCATAGATACGACACAAGCAATTATGCCGCGAACAACGTTTACGGTGTTCCGCTCGCGAACAATAAACAGCTCGGTTTGATGAAAGATGAAAACGGCGGTAAAATTATGACTGAGTTCGTAGGGCTTCGTTCGAAAATGTATGCGATTCGCGTGCACGGTGATCAGGATACTAAAAAGATCAAAGGTATCAGGACAAACGTTACCGCTCGGGATATAAGTTTCGAAGACTATGTCGAATGTCTTCGCAATCATACGGAAAAGAGCGTTACCGGTAATCGCATAGTGTCCGTACGACATGAGGTGTATTCGATGTCTGAAAAGAAATTAGCGTTGAGCCCGCATGACGATAAGCGGTATATTTGCAGTAATTTGATCGATACTCTTCCTTGGGGACATTACAATATCGATTAAGAAATCATTTTTCATCATCGTAAAAGAAAAGGAAGTGGTAGGGAGATTATGTGTATATAACTGTCGGGGAGGGGATTGTTGATCTTATCTGTAAAAAAAAGAAATGGTAGGGAGACATCATATAAAACGACGTATTCCGAGCGTCAAGCTTCAGATCGAGACAACCATCGCTAAAAAACGTAGACGTCGCAAGATGCAGTACAACCGCCATCCGTCCACTGAATGTGAACGTTCGCACGCCGAGGAGCCGCACAAAAAGAGGAGACTAAATAATATGTAAGTAGAAAGATGAAAAAATTGTGAAAAAAAAAAGAAATTTAGAAAAACGTCTAATTTTTTAATTGTAATCTGTTGCAGGGTTTCTCAACAGCAGCCCATATCGCGATCATCGATGATGCAATCGTCGAGGAGTTTGCGCAGCGCACGGGTCTTGAGTCGACGATATTCCATAGCCGGCAATTATTTTAAATACCTTGAAATTGGTGTGCGCGTCGGCGATGACATTTGCGTGGAACTGGCTATAGGAGATAACCGCGATAACGAGATCACATTTTTCCTGGACGCATGGACAGAGCTGTTGCGCACGAAGGAGTATATTTCCGATTTAGTTTCATCGAAACAGTGTCGAAAAATGAGCGATGATGTAACGTTAGAAATAGTTAATCGTAATGGTATGAATCTAATCAAATTGTCGAATCAGTTCGTAGCTCTGTACGTCACAGAAAAAACTATGCATAACTTGTACAATCTTGAATTCTGCGTACACAACATGTATTCATGGCTGATCGACAATGTTCCCGCGGTGACTGCTAAATTTATGAATTTCGCCGGTACAGTGAAGTATAGCAACGCGAAGAATGTTACGAAAGCGATCGTCGAGAGCGAATCCTTCGATCAAAGTTCATTGATCGATTGCGAACTAGCGGCTTCGTGCGCCGACATCATCGCGGCGTTCGCGTAAAATAGATAGGTTAAAAATATATATATAATGTGTGTGTGTGTGTGGGTGTGTGTGTGTGTAAAAATTATTTGAGAAGGTCTTTTGTAACGATACATTATTTTAACAATAAAATTATTCGAGAATATCTCTTTTGTATTTTTATTTTATTGTAAATGTTCGTACACCATTTGAGATAGAAACTACCTGATTTTTTATAATCAATTAGAAGCATTGGTTTATGAAATGATATGCAGAAAAGATTTTCCAAAAGATTATATTTTACAAAGGTTACACGCAAAAATAAAAAAGGTATTTTATAAAACTTTTCTATTTGGACCCTTAATGAAAATTTAAAATATATGTTTTGTAGATCTATGTTGGTTATACACATGCTGAAAATTTCTTCTGATCACAACGGCAATGTACACATTTATGATAGTTTTAATGCTAATCATTTGAACCATGATGTAATAGATTATTCTAATATCCTTTATAAATATAATAAGAAATATATATATATATATATATATATATATATTTCACGTCAGATACAGGTACAGATACAGGTACAGATACAGGTACAGGTATAGCGCATGCACAGCATGGCGGTTGAACAGTACGCAGTATGGCTGTTGTACAGTACCCAGTATGACTGTTGTACAGTACCCAGTATGACTGTTGTACATCTATCCATGGATCTCTCAAGATCGGTCGACGCGTTTCTCGTTCAATGCAGAACGGGTTCGACATCAAACAGTGTATTGAACTACATTGAACATTGTTCAAAACGCCCCCCAATTGATGCAACAAAAGAGATTGTCAATAGGAGTGAAGCTGAAAAATAGAGGAAACGGCTGGTCACATGCAGTCGCATGTTACTGGTCAGCGTACGTCAACAGCTATTTTTTTTTTTATTACTCGATGAATGCTACTTAATATCGATAATGCGTGGCGGCACGGTACAGGTACAGGTACAGGTACAGATACAGGTACAGGTACAGGTACAGATACAGGTACAGGTACAGGTACAGGTACAGGTACAGGTACAGGTACAGGTACAGGTACAGGTACAGGTACAGGTACAGGTACAGGTACAGTATGGCGGTTGAACAGTATGGCTGTCTGTCTGTCTGTCTGTCTGTCCGTCTGTCCGTCTGTCTGTCTGTCTGTCTGTCTGTCTGTCTGTCTGTAATTTAAATAAGCTTCTTACAGTTTACGAGTCTTTTTCCAATATATACATAGATACAGGTACAGATACAGGTACAGCTACAGCTACAGGTACAGGTACAGGTACAGGTACAGATACAGGTACAGATACAGGTACAGATACAGGTTCAGCTACAGCTACAGCTACAGCTACAGGTACAGTATGGCGGTTGAATAGTACGCAGTATGACTGTTGCACAGTACGCAGTATGGCTGTTGTACATCTATCCATGAATCTCTCAAGATTGGTCGACGTATTTCTTTATACATGGTCACGATTAATATCTTAATATTGTCACGAAAGCTTATTCCGAAGTTCTCCAGCCGATCGCCATCAATGATGTTGTCCATATCGTCTTTTCACCTTCTCCTTCAAGGCCTCGAACGTTTGCATTTGCGAATCATTCACAGCACAGGTACAGGCACAGGTAGAGGTTCAGGTACAGGTACAGGTACAGTGCATGTACAGGTATAACACATGTACAGTACGAAGCACTGTCTGGAAACTGAAATGGAAACGGAGGAAGGGGAGGCTTGGTGGTTGAGGTTAGGATAGCATTAGGATAGGGCTAGGATAGGGTTAGGATAGGCGAGGGAGATGTCGAAAAATATAGATGAAACGACTGGTCACATGCAATTGCATGTGACTGGTCAACTCACGTGAAGAGCTAGCTCATCACGTATGATGACCAGTCGTTTCATCTATATTTTTCGACATCTCCCTCGCCTATCCTAACCCTATCCTAGCCCTATCCTAATGCTATCCTAACCTCAACCACCAAGCCTCCCCTTCCTCCGTTTCCATTTCAGTTTCCAGACAGTGCTTCGTACTGTACATGTGTTATACCTGTACGTGCACTGTACCTGTACCTGTACCTGAACCTCTACCTGTGCCTGTACCTGTGCTGTGAATGATTCGCAAATGCAAACGTTCGAGGCCTTGAAGGAGAAGGTGAAAAGACGATATGGACAACATCATTGATGGCGATCGGCTGGAGAACTTCGGAATAAGCTTTCGTGACAATATTAAGATATTAATCGTGACCATGTATAAAGAAATACGTCGACCAATCTTGAGAGATTCATGGATAGATGTACAACAGCCATACTGCGTACTGTGCAACAGTCATACTGCGTACTATTCAACCGCCATACTGTACCTGTAGCTGTAGCTGTAGCTGTAGCTGAACCTGTATCTGTACCTGTATCTGTACCTGTATCTGTACCTGTACCTGTACCTGTACCTGTAGCTGTAGCTGTACCTGTATCTGTACCTGTATCTATGTATATATTGGAAAAAGACTCGTAAACTGTAAGAAGCTTATTTAAATTACAGACAGACAGACAGACAGACAGACAGACAGACAGACGGACAGACGGACAGACAGACAGACAGACAGACAGCCATACTGTTCAACCGCCATACTGTACCTGTACCTGTACCTGTACCTGTACCTGTACCTGTACCTGTACCTGTACCTGTACCTGTACCTGTACCTGTACCTGTACCTGTATCTGTACCTGTACCTGTACCTGTATCTGTACCTGTACCTGTACCTGTACCGTGCCGCCACGCATTATCGATATTAAGTAGCATTCATCGAGTAATAAAAAAAAAAATAGCTGTTGACGTACGCTGACCAGTAACATGCGACTGCATGTGACCAGCCGTTTCCTCTATTTTTCAGCTTCACTCCTATTGACAATCTCTTTTGTTGCATCAATTGGGGGGCGTTTTGAACAATGTTCAATGTAGTTCAATACACTGTTTGATGTCGAACCCGTTCTGCATTGAACGAGAAACGCGTCGACCGATCTTGAGAGATCCATGGATAGATGTACAACAGTCATACTGGGTACTGTACAACAGTCATACTGGGTACTGTACAACAGCCATACTGCGTACTGTTCAACCGCCATGCTGTGCATGCGCTATACCTGTACCTGTATCTGTACCTGTATCTGTACCTGTATCTGACGTGAAATATATATATATATATATATATATTTCTTATTATATTTATAAAGGATATTAGAATAATCTATTACATCATGGTTCAAATGATTAGCATTAAAACTATCATAAATGTGTACATTGCCGTTGTGATCAGAAGAAATTTTCAGCATGTGTATAACCAACATAGATCTACAAAACATATATTTTAAATTTTCATTAAGGGTCCAAATAGAAAAGTTTTATAAAATACCTTTTTTATTTTTGCGTGTAACCTTTGTAAAATATAATCTTTTGGAAAATCTTTTCTGCATATCATTTCATAAACCAATGCTTCTAATTGATTATAAAAAATCAGGTAGTTTCTATCTCAAATGGTGTACGAACATTTACAATAAAATAAAAATACAAAAGAGATATTCTCGAATAATTTTATTGTTAAAATAATGTATCGTTACAAAAGACCTTCTCAAATAATTTTTACACACACACACACCCACACACACACACACATTATATATATATTTTTAACCTATCTATTTTACGCGAACGCCGCGATGATGTCGGCGCACGAAGCCGCTAGTTCGCAATCGATCAATGAACTTTGATCGAAGGATTCGCTCTCGACGATCGCTTTCGTAACATTCTTCGCGTTGCTATACTTCACTGTACCGGCGAAATTCATAAATTTAGCAGTCACCGCGGGAACATTGTCGATCAGCCATGAATACATGTTGTGTACGCAGAATTCAAGATTGTACAAGTTATGCATAGTTTTTTCTGTGACGTACAGAGCTACGAACTGATTCGACAATTTGATTAGATTCATACCATTACGATTAACTATTTCTAACGTTACATCATCGCTCATTTTTCGACACTGTTTCGATGAAACTAAATCGGAAATATACTCCTTCGTGCGCAACAGCTCTGTCCATGCGTCCAGGAAAAATGTGATCTCGTTATCGCGGTTATCTCCTATAGCCAGTTCCACGCAAATGTCATCGCCGACGCGCACACCAATTTCAAGGTATTTAAAATAATTGCCGGCTATGGAATATCGTCGACTCAAGACCCGTGCGCTGCGCAAACTCCTCGACGATTGCATCATCGATGATCGCGATATGGGCTGCTGTTGAGAAACCCTGCAACAGATTACAATTAAAAAATTAGACGTTTTTCTAAATTTCTTTTTTTTTTCACAATTTTTTCATCTTTCTACTTACATATTATTTAGTCTCCTCTTTTTGTGCGGCTCCTCGGCGTGCGAACGTTCACATTCAGTGGACGGATGGCGGTTGTACTGCATCTTGCGACGTCTACGTTTTTTAGCGATGGTTGTCTCGATCTGAAGCTTGACGCTCGGAATACGTCGTTTTATATGATGTCTCCCTACCATTTCTTTTTTTTACAGATAAGATCAACAATCCCCTCCCCGACAGTTATATACACATAATCTCCCTACCACTTCCTTTTCTTTTACGATGATGAAAAATGATTTCTTAATCGATATTGTAATGTCCCCAAGGAAGAGTATCGATCAAATTACTGCAAATATACCGCTTATCGTCATGCGGGCTCAACGCTAATTTCTTTTCAGACATCGAATACACCTCATGTCGTACGGACACTATGCGATTACCGGTAACGCTCTTTTCCGTATGATTGCGAAGACATTCGACATAGTCTTCGAAACTTATATCCCGAGCGGTAACGTTTGTCCTGATACCTTTGATCTTTTTAGTATCCTGATCACCGTGCACGCGAATCGCATACATTTTCGAACGAAGCCCTACGAACTCAGTCATAATTTTACCGCCGTTTTCATCTTTCATCAAACCGAGCTGTTTATTGTTCGCGAGCGGAACACCGTAAACGTTGTTCGCGGCATAATTGCTTGTGTCGTATCTATGGATATCGCGTTTCAACAGCTCCTCGTACGCGTCATCGCAAGCGATCTGGTATATCAAGCTATCCGTGTCAGTGTACAAAATCTTACAATTTTGCTGGAACTTTGGGTGCATGTATTCGTAATGAAAGCTGTACAAATGAAATTTTGAAATATCTAATATTGACATGCCTACGTAGATTGGTTTGAAAAATTTAACTAGCAGCTTTTTCAGCTGAATTGCGACAAAGTCCTCGGAGAACACCGTGCAGCTATGAAAATTTGGCCTGGCTATCAATCGTTCGACGCCGTGTCTACCGCTCCATCGAGAAAGTAATTTCACGATCTTATGATTTCGAACATTCTCCATAGTTTTTCCAAACACGGCATTGTTCATTAATTTAAACAAATTTTTTGAAAAATCATTGGTGGCGTTAGCGCGTAATTTCGTGTTCAAATCGATGTAGTTGTACAACCATCGTGACTGCTGAAACTCCAGAATTCGATGTATTTTCCCCAATTTCAGATTATGTTTTAAACATTGCTGGAGGTATCGGTAATGTACAACGTATCGTTCCTTATCGCGAAGCGTTGCCATCAACTTTTTCTGTGTACTCGAGTCGGTAGCCGTGTCGTGACTTGGACAAAACGGAAGATCCGCGTGAGCATCGTGAATTTCGCGCGGATACTCTAAATCCACCTCCAAAATGTATCCTACGGGACTATCGGCCGGAATGGATTCGACGTCGAAATTATCAGCGTTCACCCATCGAAAGTCTCTGTGCGGCAGAGGTTGCGACATTGCCCAACCGTACAAATTATTTACGTCGAAATACATTAAGTAGGTGGACGGTTTGGTCGAGTCGTGCGTAGACAAATATTTATTGTTGGCGTGTGCATATCTGTGAGAACACTGGCTCAATCCGCCGCGTATTCCCCGCTCCACGAACAAAAGCATGTCGACGTCGGTCAACAACTCCAATTCGATCTTTGTCATTTTTAACATCACGTCCCACGCGAAACCGGGGAGCGTGTAATAATGCGCCGGATCGAGCTTGTAATTCTCGAGACAGTCATCGCGAAAATTTTCAAAAACATCCGCTAACAACAGCACGTCCAATTTTAAATATAAATCGCTGTACTGCCCAAGCGTTTGTACAGCGAAACGCGACCAAACCGTATTCGCGTGAAGGTAATCGACGTCGGATATCTCGCTGCCGTACAACCGATTATAAAATGCTTCACGCGGCGGCAAACACGTATCGCTTAATTTGTCGTACGATGTCAGATAGTCGTACGGAAAAACGCCTTTTCTGGTCAATAGTTTGAAATCGTCGCGGGAAAGATGTGCAAATTCTCCTCGCACGATGCGTAATTTACTTTCGTCCAAGTACGATGACAGCTTGTCCAGACTCGAGTTCAAGAACTTGAACGAGTCGATGAAGCGGAATTTCAAAAACTTTGCATACTTTCGCGCTTCACCCTGCTGTCTCTCGATAGGAACGTTCTTCGTGAAAGAGATATACTTCTCTTTCGTCAATGGCAACACGTCTATCCGCCCCTCGAACGAGTTAGCTAATTCTTTGATAATGAAATGGGTGTCGTATCCCGATAAATTATGGAAAACCACGGGTATCACGTACGAAGATTGATAGCTTAAATTACAGTCGCTATGAGCCGGACCGCGATACGCGCCCGTGAAATGGCAATGATCGCGCACCCTCGTCGCGTCGGAAGTGTCGAACGGTTTCTCGCAGACATGACAATGCGTAGCCGTACGAAAATTTAACTTTTCTGTTTCGGTTAGCGGATTCATCGGTACCGTTCGGTCGAATATCGGCTGTAATTTATGACTGAGTTCGTACAACCTGTTCGCGAACCATGCGGTGCATCCCTCTTTATCGCGATAAACCTGATACTCGCACAAAGATTCGTCGTAGCGGCAATGCATGTAGTATCCTATGCTAAACGCGTGGTGGTGTTGATATTGTACGCGTGCCGCGCGGTCTTGTCCTTCCCGTCCCTCGGGCAGCAGCAGACACTCCAAGTCGGCATAGATTACGAACGGCGCCTGCTCTTTGTTCGTGTAGTTCTTAAACCGTAACCACTTATCTTCTTCCGATATTGGAAGCTCCAGAGCGCAATCGTTCATCCGTTCGCAGTCGGTCGTATGAACGTTTAATCTCTCCGGCGTGGGAAAATATTGTAAGCATCTGTGGGAAGGGGATAAAATTATGTCTTTTTTCCTTCAAACAATTTAAAAAACAAAAAAAAATGCAACTTACCGATCGCAAATATACTTCTGATGATTCAACTTGCTAAGCTGTGACGAAACTAATCGTGATAAATTTCGTATACACATGAAATGTCCATGCGTCTTTGCAGCATTCTGTAGAAACAGCAAATTGACGTGTCTTCCCTCCCGTTTCTTCTCGGTCAAATGCAGCGTTACGCATTTCTTGCGCACCCATTCGAACACGTTCACGGAAACGTCGTTTTCTCGTTCAAATTTCCGGATGTCTTTGAACGATATAGGTAGTTGAAAACCTTCGGTTTTCGGAAGCACGTCTTTGTAGTGCGGATACGCCGACACACGCGACGGATTTCTCACGACCGGATAAAGACCTGCCACGATCGCCCAAAAAAAGCATGCATCGTCGTTGCTCTTCACGTTCACGATCGCTTTTTTCAACTGT
Organism: Lasioglossum morio; assembly: GCA_916610235.2. NCBI lineage: Eukaryota > Metazoa > Arthropoda > Insecta > Hymenoptera > Halictidae > Lasioglossum > Lasioglossum morio. The sequence goes on along the minus strand of CAKAJA020000720.1, from coordinate 20,644 downwards.
ATCGCTCGAGGCACGTCGATTGTAGCGGTGCAACCGGCTTGCAACGGTTGATATTTGCTAAAGTTTACAATCAGATGTAATATCTTAGACAGCGCCCACCCGCTGTCTCGCTCTTGAAACTCCTCCAATGATGTCAAAATCGCGGGCACAACGTCTTTCTGGTACCACTGTCGTAGATTGCTCGTCCGAAACAATGCAACGTTCCGCGTGCCGAAACTTTTCACGGAAACCTCGTTGGCGCGCTGCATGAATTCCGCCTCCAACGTTACGTTAGCTTTCAACGATGAATGTATGTTTAAAAATTCCGTAACGCGTCCTGTAATTATTCGTTTTGCGTGCTGTAGAAATTGTTTCGGGTCGATGTGTTCGACGTTGATAACGATGCCGCTCGATATGCGACTTTTAAACGCCGACTCGATATTTTCCCAACGAAGCGTCGACGCTCTCGCACCTCTGCGATCGTACAAACCTCTACCGACGCGCGACGAGGAAATACGATGATTCAGCGAAACGTTCAAAGTTTTCATACGGCACATAGTCGATGTTAAACTAAATTTCTCGCCTATCGATAATTGCTCCTTTGCACATGATAGATAATTTACACAACACTGCAGAGACTCGATGTACGAACGATGCCATTCGCGATACTCGTCCATGGTTTTCACTAGCATTGACATGCGTGTCAAACACTTTAACATATTTTTACACGCTTCAATCATCTTGATACCTCACGCACGATATACTTGGAATAACTTTAAATGCATCAAACGACGGAACGTTCGCGTATGACTGCATTCGCAGCCTATCGTGCCCTACTGATTCATTTTGATACCTTCCACCCCCTCCCCCCACTCCGTACAATACAGAAGAGGAAAGAAATGATAATGAAAGACTGAGTGAAAACAGATGCTGTGGTCAGATATCGCGGCTTGGCGACTCGATGTCGATCGTTGAAAGGATGTTGATATTACGAATATACAATAAAGACGAGGAGAGAAATAATAATGAGAGAGAGATGTGATCAGAGCCAAAGGATGTTTATTTAAAAAATGATAAGCTGTATGAGGACAGAGATCCGATATCGCGAGTCCCGCCGCCGACAGGATGTTTATATTATTATAAACATACCAGGGCTCACGCAATACCAGGAAGCTGATCTTAAATGCAATACCAGGAAAACTAAAAATCCCCCCTCCCCCTCCCCCCTCGCCTACGAACGGGGGCTTACGCAATACCACCATGAAAATTCCCCTCACCCCGCCCCCCACAAAATATGCTCGCGCTATATGGTTATGTTAGCATGGAACAGAACCTGCTGGTTCAGCTGCGTCGGTAAGGTAGGAATCTACCCACAATGATAAGTGGTGTGCCAGAACCGGTGTATATATCCTACTCGTTATACGTTATACGTTATACGTTATACGTTATACGTTATACGTTATACGTTATACGTTATACGTTATACGTTATACGTTATACGTTATACGTTATACGTTATACGTTATACGTTATACGTTATACGTTATACGTTATACGTTATACGTTATACGTTATACGTTATACGTTATACGTTATACGTTATACGTTATACGTTATACGTTATACGTTATACGTTATACGTTATACGTTATACGTTATACGTTATACGTTATACGTTATACGTTATACGTTATACGTTATACGTTATACGTTATACGTTATACGTTATACGTTATACGTTATACGTTATACGTTATACGTTATACGTTATACGTTATACGTTATACGTTATACGTTATACGTTATACGTTATACGTTATACGTTATACGTTATACGTTATACGTTATACGTTATACGTTATACGTTATACGTTATACGTTATACGTTATACGTTATACGTTATACGTTATACGTTATACGTTATACGTTATACGTTATACGTTATACGTTATACGTTATACGTTATACGTTATACGTTATACGTTATACGTTATACGTTATACGTTATACGTTATACGTTATACGTTATACGTTATACGTTATACGTTATACGTTATACGTTATACGTTATACGTTATACGTTATACGTTATACGTTATACGTTATACGTTATACGTTATACGTTATACGTTATACGTTATACGTTATACGTTATACGTTATACGTTATACGTTATACGTTATACGTTATACGTTATACGTTATACGTTATACGTTATACGTTATACGTTATACGTTATACGTTATACGTTATACGTTATACGTTATACGTTATACGTTATACGTTATACGTTATACGTTATACGTTATACGTTATACGTTATACGTTATACGTTATACGTTATACGTTATACGTTATACGTTATACGTTATACGTTATACGTTATACGTTATACGTTATACGTTATACGTTATACGTTATACGTTATACGTTATACGTTATACGTTATACGTTATACGTTATACGTTATACGTTATACGTTATACGTTATACGTTATACGTTATACGTTATACGTTATACGTTATACGTTATACGTTATACGTTATACGTTATACGTTATACGTTATACGTTATACGTTATACGTTATACGTTATACGTTATACGTTATACGTTATACGTTATACGTTATACGTTATACGTTATACGTTATACGTTATACGTTATACGTTATACGTTATACGTTATACGTTATACGTTATACGTTATACGTTATACGTTATACGTTATACGTTATACGTTATACGTTATACGTTATACGTTATACGTTATACGTTATACGTTATACGTTATACGTTATACGTTATACGTTATACGTTATACGTTATACGTTATACGTTATACGTTATACGTTATACGTTATACGTTATACGTTATACGTTATACGTTATACGTTATACGTTATACGTTATACGTTATACGTTATACGTTATACGTTATACGTTATACGTTATACGTTATACGTTATACGTTATACGTTATACGTTATACGTTATACGTTATACGTTATACGTTATACGTTATACGTTATACGTTATACGTTATACGTTATACGTTATACGTTATACGTTATACGTTATACGTTATACGTTATACGTTATACGTTATACGTTATACGTTATACGTTATACGTTATACGTTATACGTTATACGTTATACGTTATACGTTATACGTTATACGTTATACGTTATACGTTATACGTTATACGTTATACGTTATACGTTATACGTTATACGTTATACGTTATACGTTATACGTTATACGTTATACGTTATACGTTATACGTTATACGTTATACGTTATACGTTATACGTTATACGTTATACGTTATACGTTATACGTTATACGTTATACGTTATACGTTATACGTTATACGTTATACGTTATACGTTATACGTTATACGTTATACGTTATACGTTATACGTTATACGTTATACGTTATACGTTATACGTTATACGTTATACGTTATACGTTATACGTTATACGTTATACGTTATACGTTATACGTTATACGTTATACGTTATACGTTATACGTTATACGTTATACGTTATACGTTATACGTTATACGTTATACGTTATACGTTATACGTTATACGTTATACGTTATACGTTATACGTTATACGTTATACGTTATACGTTATACGTTATACGTTATACGTTATACGTTATACGTTATACGTTATACGTTATACGTTATACGTTATACGTTATACGTTATACGTTATACGTTATACGTTATACGTTATACGTTATACGTTATACGTTATACGTTATACGTTATACGTTATACGTTATACGTTATACGTTATACGTTATACGTTATACGTTATACGTTATACGTTATACGTTATACGTTATACGTTATACGTTATACGTTATACGTTATACGTTATACGTTATACGTTATACGTTATACGTTATACGTTATACGTTATACGTTATACGTTATACGTTATACGTTATACGTTATACGTTATACGTTATACGTTATACGTTATACGTTATACGTTATACGTTATACGTTATACGTTATACGTTATACGTTATACGTTATACGTTATACGTTATACGTTATACGTTATACGTTATACGTTATACGTTATACGTTATACGTTATACGTTATACGTTATACGTTATACGTTATACGTTATACGTTATACGTTATACGTTATACGTTATACGTTATACGTTATACGTTATACGTTATACGTTATACGTTATACGTTATACGTTATACGTTATACGTTATACGTTATACGTTATACGTTATACGTTATACGTTATACGTTATACGTTATACGTTATACGTTATACGTTATACGTTATACGTTATACGTTATACGTTATACGTTATACGTTATACGTTATACGTTATACGTTATACGTTATACGTTATACGTTATACGTTATACGTTATACGTTATACGTTATACGTTATACGTTATACGTTATACGTTATACGTTATACGTTATACGTTATACGTTATACGTTATACGTTATACGTTATACGTTATACGTTATACGTTATACGTTATACGTTATACGTTATACGTTATACGTTATACGTTATACGTTATACGTTATACGTTATACGTTATACGTTATACGTTATACGTTATACGTTATACGTTATACGTTATACGTTATACGTTATACGTTATACGTTATACGTTATACGTTATACGTTATACGTTATACGTTATACGTTATACGTTATACGTTATACGTTATACGTTATACGTTATACGTTATACGTTATACGTTATACGTTATACGTTATACGTTATACGTTATACGTTATACGTTATACGTTATACGTTATACGTTATACGTTATACGTTATACGTTATACGTTATACGTTATACGTTATACGTTATACGTTATACGTTATACGTTATACGTTATACGTTATACGTTATACGTTATACGTTATACGTTATACGTTATACGTTATACGTTATACGTTATACGTTATACGTTATACGTTATACGTTATACGTTATACGTTATACGTTATACGTTATACGTTATACGTTATACGTTATACGTTATACGTTATACGTTATACGTTATACGTTATACGTTATACGTTATACGTTATACGTTATACGTTATACGTTATACGTTATACGTTATACGTTATACGTTATACGTTATACGTTATACGTTATACGTTATACGTTATACGTTATACGTTATACGTTATACGTTATACGTTATACGTTATACGTTATACGTTATACGTTATACGTTATACGTTATACGTTATACGTTATACGTTATACGTTATACGTTATACGTTATACGTTATACGTTATACGTTATACGTTATACGTTATACGTTATACGTTATACGTTATACGTTATACGTTATACGTTATACGTTATACGTTATACGTTATACGTTATACGTTATACGTTATACGTTATACGTTATACGTTATACGTTATACGTTATACGTTATACGTTATACGTTATACGTTATACGTTATACGTTATACGTTATACGTTATACGTTATACGTTATACGTTATACGTTATACGTTATACGTTATACGTTATACGTTATACGTTATACGTTATACGTTATACGTTATACGTTATACGTTATACGTTATACGTTATACGTTATACGTTATACGTTATACGTTATACGTTATACGTTATACGTTATACGTTATACGTTATACGTTATACGTTATACGTTATACGTTATACGTTATACGTTATACGTTATACGTTATACGTTATACGTTATACGTTATACGTTATACGTTATACGTTATACGTTATACGTTATACGTTATACGTTATACGTTATACGTTATACGTTATACGTTATACGTTATACGTTATACGTTATACGTTATACGTTATACGTTATACGTTATACGTTATACGTTATACGTTATACGTTATACGTTATACGTTATACGTTATACGTTATACGTTATACGTTATACGTTATACGTTATACGTTATACGTTATACGTTATACGTTATACGTTATACGTTATACGTTATACGTTATACGTTATACGTTATACGTTATACGTTATACGTTATACGTTATACGTTATACGTTATACGTTATACGTTATACGTTATACGTTATACGTTATACGTTATACGTTATACGTTATACGTTATACGTTATACGTTATACGTTATACGTTATACGTTATACGTTATACGTTATACGTTATACGTTATACGTTATACGTTATACGTTATACGTTATACGTTATACGTTATACGTTATACGTTATACGTTATACGTTATACGTTATACGTTATACGTTATACGTTATACGTTATACGTTATACGTTATACGTTATACGTTATACGTTATACGTTATACGTTATACGTTATACGTTATACGTTATACGTTATACGTTATACGTTATACGTTATACGTTATACGTTATACGTTATACGTTATACGTTATACGTTATACGTTATACGTTATACGTTATACGTTATACGTTATACGTTATACGTTATACGTTATACGTTATACGTTATACGTTATACGTTATACGTTATACGTTATACGTTATACGTTATACGTTATACGTTATACGTTATACGTTATACGTTATACGTTATACGTTATACGTTATACGTTATACGTTATACGTTATACGTTATACGTTATACGTTATACGTTATACGTTATACGTTATACGTTATACGTTATACGTTATACGTTATACGTTATACGTTATACGTTATACGTTATACGTTATACGTTATACGTTATACGTTATACGTTATACGTTATACGTTATACGTTATACGTTATACGTTATACGTTATACGTTATACGTTATACGTTATACGTTATACGTTATACGTTATACGTTATACGTTATACGTTATACGTTATACGTTATACGTTATACGTTATACGTTATACGTTATACGTTATACGTTATACGTTATACGTTATACGTTATACGTTATACGTTATACGTTATACGTTATACGTTATACGTTATACGTTATACGTTATACGTTATACGTTATACGTTATACGTTATACGTTATACGTTATACGTTATACGTTATACGTTATACGTTATACGTTATACGTTATACGTTATACGTTATACGTTATACGTTATACGTTATACGTTATACGTTATACGTTATACGTTATACGTTATACGTTATACGTTATACGTTATACGTTATACGTTATACGTTATACGTTATACGTTATACGTTATACGTTATACGTTATACGTTATACGTTATACGTTATACGTTATACGTTATACGTTATACGTTATACGTTATACGTTATACGTTATACGTTATACGTTATACGTTATACGTTATACGTTATACGTTATACGTTATACGTTATACGTTATACGTTATACGTTATACGTTATACGTTATACGTTATACGTTATACGTTATACGTTATACGTTATACGTTATACGTTATACGTTATACGTTATACGTTATACGTTATACGTTATACGTTATACGTTATACGTTATACGTTATACGTTATACGTTATACGTTATACGTTATACGTTATACGTTATACGTTATACGTTATACGTTATACGTTATACGTTATACGTTATACGTTATACGTTATACGTTATACGTTATACGTTATACGTTATACGTTATACGTTATACGTTATACGTTATACGTTATACGTTATACGTTATACGTTATACGTTATACGTTATACGTTATACGTTATACGTTATACGTTATACGTTATACGTTATACGTTATACGTTATACGTTATACGTTATACGTTATACGTTATACGTTATACGTTATACGTTATACGTTATACGTTATACGTTATACGTTATACGTTATACGTTATACGTTATACGTTATACGTTATACGTTATACGTTATACGTTATACGTTATACGTTATACGTTATACGTTATACGTTATACGTTATACGTTATACGTTATACGTTATACGTTATACGTTATACGTTATACGTTATACGTTATACGTTATACGTTATACGTTATACGTTATACGTTATACGTTATACGTTATACGTTATACGTTATACGTTATACGTTATACGTTATACGTTATACGTTATACGTTATACGTTATACGTTATACGTTATACGTTATACGTTATACGTTATACGTTATACGTTATACGTTATACGTTATACGTTATACGTTATACGTTATACGTTATACGTTATACGTTATACGTTATACGTTATACGTTATACGTTATACGTTATACGTTATACGTTATACGTTATACGTTATACGTTATACGTTATACGTTATACGTTATACGTTATACGTTATACGTTATACGTTATACGTTATACGTTATACGTTATACGTTATACGTTATACGTTATACGTTATACGTTATACGTTATACGTTATACGTTATACGTTATACGTTATACGTTATACGTTATACGTTATACGTTATACGTTATACGTTATACGTTATACGTTATACGTTATACGTTATACGTTATACGTTATACGTTATACGTTATACGTTATACGTTATACGTTATACGTTATACGTTATACGTTATACGTTATACGTTATACGTTATACGTTATACGTTATACGTTATACGTTATACGTTATACGTTATACGTTATACGTTATACGTTATACGTTATACGTTATACGTTATACGTTATACGTTATACGTTATACGTTATACGTTATACGTTATACGTTATACGTTATACGTTATACGTTATACGTTATACGTTATACGTTATACGTTATACGTTATACGTTATACGTTATACGTTATACGTTATACGTTATACGTTATACGTTATACGTTATACGTTATACGTTATACGTTATACGTTATACGTTATACGTTATACGTTATACGTTATACGTTATACGTTATACGTTATACGTTATACGTTATACGTTATACGTTATACGTTATACGTTATACGTTATACGTTATACGTTATACGTTATACGTTATACGTTATACGTTATACGTTATACGTTATACGTTATACGTTATACGTTATACGTTATACGTTATACGTTATACGTTATACGTTATACGTTATACGTTATACGTTATACGTTATACGTTATACGTTATACGTTATACGTTATACGTTATACGTTATACGTTATACGTTATACGTTATACGTTATACGTTATACGTTATACGTTATACGTTATACGTTATACGTTATACGTTATACGTTATACGTTATACGTTATACGTTATACGTTATACGTTATACGTTATACGTTATACGTTATACGTTATACGTTATACGTTATACGTTATACGTTATACGTTATACGTTATACGTTATACGTTATACGTTATACGTTATACGTTATACGTTATACGTTATACGTTATACGTTATACGTTATACGTTATACGTTATACGTTATACGTTATACGTTATACGTTATACGTTATACGTTATACGTTATACGTTATACGTTATACGTTATACGTTATACGTTATACGTTATACGTTATACGTTATACGTTATACGTTATACGTTATACGTTATACGTTATACGTTATACGTTATACGTTATACGTTATACGTTATACGTTATACGTTATACGTTATACGTTATACGTTATACGTTATACGTTATACGTTATACGTTATACGTTATACGTTATACGTTATACGTTATACGTTATACGTTATACGTTATACGTTATACGTTATACGTTATACGTTATACGTTATACGTTATACGTTATACGTTATACGTTATACGTTATACGTTATACGTTATACGTTATACGTTATACGTTATACGTTATACGTTATACGTTATACGTTATACGTTATACGTTATACGTTATACGTTATACGTTATACGTTATACGTTATACGTTATACGTTATACGTTATACGTTATACGTTATACGTTATACGTTATACGTTATACGTTATACGTTATACGTTATACGTTATACGTTATACGTTATACGTTATACGTTATACGTTATACGTTATACGTTATACGTTATACGTTATACGTTATACGTTATACGTTATACGTTATACGTTATACGTTATACGTTATACGTTATACGTTATACGTTATACGTTATACGTTATACGTTATACGTTATACGTTATACGTTATACGTTATACGTTATACGTTATACGTTATACGTTATACGTTATACGTTATACGTTATACGTTATACGTTATACGTTATACGTTATACGTTATACGTTATACGTTATACGTTATACGTTATACGTTATACGTTATACGTTATACGTTATACGTTATACGTTATACGTTATACGTTATACGTTATACGTTATACGTTATACGTTATACGTTATACGTTATACGTTATACGTTATACGTTATACGTTATACGTTATACGTTATACGTTATACGTTATACGTTATACGTTATACGTTATACGTTATACGTTATACGTTATACGTTATACGTTATACGTTATACGTTATACGTTATACGTTATACGTTATACGTTATACGTTATACGTTATACGTTATACGTTATACGTTATACGTTATACGTTATACGTTATACGTTATACGTTATACGTTATACGTTATACGTTATACGTTATACGTTATACGTTATACGTTATACGTTATACGTTATACGTTATACGTTATACGTTATACGTTATACGTTATACGTTATACGTTATACGTTATACGTTATACGTTATACGTTATACGTTATACGTTATACGTTATACGTTATACGTTATACGTTATACGTTATACGTTATACGTTATACGTTATACGTTATACGTTATACGTTATACGTTATACGTTATACGTTATACGTTATACGTTATACGTTATACGTTATACGTTATACGTTATACGTTATACGTTATACGTTATACGTTATACGTTATACGTTATACGTTATACGTTATACGTTATACGTTATACGTTATACGTTATACGTTATACGTTATACGTTATACGTTATACGTTATACGTTATACGTTATACGTTATACGTTATACGTTATACGTTATACGTTATACGTTATACGTTATACGTTATACGTTATACGTTATACGTTATACGTTATACGTTATACGTTATACGTTATACGTTATACGTTATACGTTATACGTTATACGTTATACGTTATACGTTATACGTTATACGTTATACGTTATACGTTATACGTTATACGTTATACGTTATACGTTATACGTTATACGTTATACGTTATACGTTATACGTTATACGTTATACGTTATACGTTATACGTTATACGTTATACGTTATACGTTATACGTTATACGTTATACGTTATACGTTATACGTTATACGTTATACGTTATACGTTATACGTTATACGTTATACGTTATACGTTATACGTTATACGTTATACGTTATACGTTATACGTTATACGTTATACGTTATACGTTATACGTTATACGTTATACGTTATACGTTATACGTTATACGTTATACGTTATACGTTATACGTTATACGTTATACGTTATACGTTATACGTTATACGTTATACGTTATACGTTATACGTTATACGTTATACGTTATACGTTATACGTTATACGTTATACGTTATACGTTATACGTTATACGTTATACGTTATACGTTATACGTTATACGTTATACGTTATACGTTATACGTTATACGTTATACGTTATACGTTATACGTTATACGTTATACGTTATACGTTATACGTTATACGTTATACGTTATACGTTATACGTTATACGTTATACGTTATACGTTATACGTTATACGTTATACGTTATACGTTATACGTTATACGTTATACGTTATACGTTATACGTTATACGTTATACGTTATACGTTATACGTTATACGTTATACGTTATACGTTATACGTTATACGTTATACGTTATACGTTATACGTTATACGTTATACGTTATACGTTATACGTTATACGTTATACGTTATACGTTATACGTTATACGTTATACGTTATACGTTATACGTTATACGTTATACGTTATACGTTATACGTTATACGTTATACGTTATACGTTATACGTTATACGTTATACGTTATACGTTATACGTTATACGTTATACGTTATACGTTATACGTTATACGTTATACGTTATACGTTATACGTTATACGTTATACGTTATACGTTATACGTTATACGTTATACGTTATACGTTATACGTTATACGTTATACGTTATACGTTATACGTTATACGTTATACGTTATACGTTATACGTTATACGTTATACGTTATACGTTATACGTTATACGTTATACGTTATACGTTATACGTTATACGTTATACGTTATACGTTATACGTTATACGTTATACGTTATACGTTATACGTTATACGTTATACGTTATACGTTATACGTTATACGTTATACGTTATACGTTATACGTTATACGTTATACGTTATACGTTATACGTTATACGTTATACGTTATACGTTATACGTTATACGTTATACGTTATACGTTATACGTTATACGTTATACGTTATACGTTATACGTTATACGTTATACGTTATACGTTATACGTTATACGTTATACGTTATACGTTATACGTTATACGTTATACGTTATACGTTATACGTTATACGTTATACGTTATACGTTATACGTTATACGTTATACGTTATACGTTATACGTTATACGTTATACGTTATACGTTATACGTTATACGTTATACGTTATACGTTATACGTTATACGTTATACGTTATACGTTATACGTTATACGTTATACGTTATACGTTATACGTTATACGTTATACGTTATACGTTATACGTTATACGTTATACGTTATACGTTATACGTTATACGTTATACGTTATACGTTATACGTTATACGTTATACGTTATACGTTATACGTTATACGTTATACGTTATACGTTATACGTTATACGTTATACGTTATACGTTATACGTTATACGTTATACGTTATACGTTATACGTTATACGTTATACGTTATACGTTATACGTTATACGTTATACGTTATACGTTATACGTTATACGTTATACGTTATACGTTATACGTTATACGTTATACGTTATACGTTATACGTTATACGTTATACGTTATACGTTATACGTTATACGTTATACGTTATACGTTATACGTTATACGTTATACGTTATACGTTATACGTTATACGTTATACGTTATACGTTATACGTTATACGTTATACGTTATACGTTATACGTTATACGTTATACGTTATACGTTATACGTTATACGTTATACGTTATACGTTATACGTTATACGTTATACGTTATACGTTATACGTTATACGTTATACGTTATACGTTATACGTTATACGTTATACGTTATACGTTATACGTTATACGTTATACGTTATACGTTATACGTTATACGTTATACGTTATACGTTATACGTTATACGTTATACGTTATACGTTATACGTTATACGTTATACGTTATACGTTATACGTTATACGTTATACGTTATACGTTATACGTTATACGTTATACGTTATACGTTATACGTTATACGTTATACGTTATACGTTATACGTTATACGTTATACGTTATACGTTATACGTTATACGTTATACGTTATACGTTATACGTTATACGTTATACGTTATACGTTATACGTTATACGTTTATACGTTATACGTTATACGTTATACGTTATACGTTATACGTTATACGTTATACGTTATACGTTATACGTTATACGTTATACGTTATACGTTATACGTTATACGTTATACGTTATACGTTATACGTTATACGTTATACGTTATACGTTATACGTTATACGTTATACGTTATACGTTATACGTTATACGTTATACGTTATACGTTATACGTTATACGTTATACGTTATACGTTATACGTTATACGTTATACGTTATACGTTATACGTTATACGTTATACGTTATACGTTATACGTTATACGTTATACGTTATACGTTATACGTTATACGTTATACGTTATACGTTATACGTTATACGTTATACGTTATACGTTATACGTTATACGTTATACGTTATACGTTATACGTTATACGTTATACGTTATACGTTATACGTTATACGTTATACGTTATACGTTATACGTTATACGTTATACGTTATACGTTATACGTTATACGTTATACGTTATACGTTATACGTTATACGTTATACGTTATACGTTATACGTTATACGTTATACGTTATACGTTATACGTTATACGTTATACGTTATACGTTATACGTTATACGTTATACGTTATACGTTATACGTTATACGTTATACGTTATACGTTATACGTTATACGTTATACGTTATACGTTATACGTTATACGTTATACGTTATACGTTATACGTTATACGTTATACGTTATACGTTATACGTTATACGTTATACGTTATACGTTATACGTTATACGTTATACGTTATACGTTATACGTTATACGTTATACGTTATACGTTATACGTTATACGTTATACGTTATACGTTATACGTTATACGTTATACGTTATACGTTATACGTTATACGTTATACGTTATACGTTATACGTTATACGTTATACGTTATACGTTATACGTTATACGTTATACGTTATACGTTATACGTTATACGTTATACGTTATACGTTATACGTTATACGTTATACGTTATACGTTATACGTTATACGTTATACGTTATACGTTATACGTTATACGTTATACGTTATACGTTATACGTTATACGTTATACGTTATACGTTATACGTTATACGTTATACGTTATACGTTATACGTTATACGTTATACGTTATACGTTATACGTTATACGTTATACGTTATACGTTATACGTTATACGTTATACGTTATACGTTATACGTTATACGTTATACGTTATACGTTATACGTTATACGTTATACGTTATACGTTATACGTTATACGTTATACGTTATACGTTATACGTTATACGTTATACGTTATACGTTATACGTTATACGTTATACGTTATACGTTATACGTTATACGTTATACGTTATACGTTATACGTTATACGTTATACGTTATACGTTATACGTTATACGTTATACGTTATACGTTATACGTTATACGTTATACGTTATACGTTATACGTTATACGTTATACGTTATACGTTATACGTTATACGTTAAACGTTATACGTTATACGTTATACGTTTAACGTTATACTTTATACGTTATACGTTATACGTTATACGTTATACGTTATACGTTATACGTTATACGTTATACGTTATACGTTATACGTTATACGTTATACGTTATACGTTATACGTTATACGTTATACGTTATACGTTATACGTTATACGTTATACGTTATACGTTATACGTTATACGTTATACGTTATACGTTATACGTTATACGTTATACGTTATACGTTATACGTTATACGTTATACGTTATACGTTATACGTTATACGTTATACGTTATACGTTATACGTTATACGTTATACGTTATACGTTATACGTTATACGTTATACGTTATACGTTATACGTTATACGTTATACGTTATACGTTATACGTTATACGTTATACGTTATACGTTATACGTTATACGTTATACGTTATACGTTATACGTTATACGTTATACGTTATACGTTATACGTTATACGTTATACGTTATACGTTATACGTTATACGTTATACGTTATACGTTATACGTTATACGTTATACGTTATACGTTATACGTTATACGTTATACGTTATACGTTATACGTTATACGTTATACGTTATACGTTATACGTTATACGTTATACGTTATACGTTATACGTTATACGTTATACGTTATACGTTATACGTTATACGTTATACGTTATACGTTATACGTTATACGTTATACGTTATACGTTATACGTTATACGTTATACGTTATACGTTATACGTTATACGTTATACGTTATACGTTATACGTTATACGTTATACGTTATACGTTATACGTTATACGTTATACGTTATACGTTATACGTTATACGTTATACGTTATACGTTATACGTTATACGTTATACGTTATACGTTATACGTTATACGTTATACGTTATACGTTATACGTTATACGTTATACGTTATACGTTATACGTTATACGTTATACGTTATACGTTATACGTTATACGTTATACGTTATACGTTATACGTTATACGTTATACGTTATACGTTATACGTTATACGTTATACGTTATACGTTATACGTTATACGTTATACGTTATACGTTATACGTTATACGTTATACGTTATACGTTATACGTTATACGTTATACGTTATACGTTATACGTTATACGTTATACGTTATACGTTATACGTTATACGTTATACGTTATACGTTATACGTTATACGTTATACGTTATACGTTATACGTTATACGTTATACGTTATACGTTATACGTTATACGTTATACGTTATACGTTATACGTTATACGTTATACGTTATACGTTATACGTTATACGTTATACGTTAATACGTTATACGTTATACGTTATACGTTATACGTTATACGTTATACGTTATACGTTATACGTTATACGTTATACGTTATACGTTATACGTTATACGTTATACGTTATACGTTATACGTTATACGTTATACGTTATACGTTATACGTTATACGTTATACGTTATACGTTATACGTTATACGTTATACGTTATACGTTATACGTTATACGTTATACGTTATACGTTATTACGTTATACGTTATACGTTATACGTTATACGTTATACGTTATACGTTATACGTTATACGTTATACGTTATACGTTATACGTTATACGTTATACGTTATACGTTATACGTTATACGTTATACGTTATACGTTATACGTTATACGTTATACGTTATACGTTATACGTTATACGTTATACGTTATACGTTATACGTTATACGTTTACGTTATACGTTATACGTTATACGTTATACGTTATACGTTATACGTTATACGTTATACGTTATACGTTATACGTTATACGTTATACGTTATACGTTATACTTTATACGTTATACGTTATACGTTATACGTTATACGTTATACGTTATACGTTATACGTTATACGTTAAACGCTATACGTTATAAGTTATATGTTTAACGTTATACTTTATACCTAATACGTTATACGTTATACGTTATACGATATACGTTATACGTTATCCGTTATACGTTATACGTTATACGTTATACGTTATACGTTATACGTTATACGTTATACGTTATACGTTATACGTTATACGTTATACGTTATACGATATACGTTATACGATATACGTTATACGTTATCCGTTATACGTTATACGTTATACGTTATACGTTATACGTTATACGTTATACGTTATACGTTATACGTTATACGTTATACGTTATACGTTATACGTTATACGTTATACGTTATACGTTATACGTTATACGTTATACGTTATACGTTATAACGTTATACGTTATACGTTATACGTTATACGTTATACGTTATACGTTATACGTTATACGTTATACGTTATAGTACGTTATACGTTATACGTTATACGTTATACGTTATACGTTATACGTTATACGTTATACGTTATACGTTATACGTTATACGTTATACGTTATACGTTATACGTTATACGTTATACGTTAAACGTATACGTTATAAGTTATACGTTATACTTTATAATACGTTATACGTTATACGTTATACGATATACGTTATACGTTATACGTTATACGTTATACGTTATACGTTATACGTTATACGTTATACGTTATACGTTATACGTTATACGTTATACGTTATACGTTATACGTTATACGTTATACGTTATACGTTATACGTTTATACGTTATACGTTATACGTTATACGTTATACGTTATACGTTATACGTTATACGTTATACGTTATACGTTATACGTTATACGTTATACGTTATACGTTATACGTTATACGTTATACGTTATACGTTATACGTTATACGTTATACGTTATACGTTATACGTTATACGTTATACGTTATACGTTATACGTTATACGTTATACGTTATACGTTATACGTTATACGTTATACGTTATACGTTATACGTTATACGTTATACGTTATACGTTATACGTTATAACGTTATACGTTATACGTTATACGTTATACGTTATACGTTATACGTTATACGTTATACGTTATACGTTATACGTTATACGTTATACGTTATACGTTATACGTTATACGTTATACGTTTACGTTATACGTTATACGTTATACGTTATACGTTATACGTTATACGTTATACGTTATACGTTATACGTTATACGTTATACGTTATACGTTATACGTTATACGTTATACGTTATACGTTATACGTTATACGTTATACGTTATACGTTATACGTTATACGTTATACGTTATACGTTATACGTTATACGTTATACGTTATACGTTATACGTTATACGTTATACGTTATACGTTATACGTTATACGTTATACGTTATACGTTATACGTTATACGTTATACGTTATACGTTATACGTTATACGTTATACGTTATACGTTATACGTTATACGTTATTACGTTATACGTTATACGTTATACGTTATACGTTATACGTTATACGTTATACGTTATACGTTATACGTTATACGTTATACGTTATACGTTATACGTTATACGTTATACGTTATACGTTATACGTTATACGTTATACGTTATACGTTATACGTTATACGTTATACGTTATACGTTATACGTTATACGTTATACGTTATACGTTATACGTTATACGTTATACGTTATACGTTATACGTTATACGTTATACGTTATACGTTATACGTTATACGTTATACGTTATACGTTATACGTTATACGTTATACGTTATACGTTATACGTTATACGTTATACGTTATACGTTATACGTTATACGTTATACGTTATACGTTATACGTTATACGTTATACGTTATACGTTATACGTTATACGTTATACGTTATACGTTATACGTTATACGTTATACGTTATACGTTATACGTTATACGTTATACGTTATACGTTATACGTTATACGTTATACGTTATACGTTAACGTTATACGTTATACGTTATACGTTATACGTTATACGTTATACGTTATACGTTATACGTTATACGTTATACGTTATACGTTATACGTTATACGTTATACGTTATACGTTATACGTTATACGTTATACGTTATACGTTATACGTTATACGTTATACGTTATACGTTATACGTTATACGTTATACGTTATACGTTATACGTTATACGTTATACGTTATACGTTATACGTTATACGTTATACGTTATACGTTATACGTTATACGTTATACGTTATACGTTATACGTTATACGTTATACGTTATACGTTATACGTTATACGTTATACGTTATACGTTATACGTTTATACGTTATACGTTATACGTTATACGTTATACGTTATACGTTATACGTTATACGTTATACGTTATACGTTATACGTTATACGTTATACGTTATACGTTATACGTTATACGTTATACGTTATACGTTATACGTTATACGTTATACGTTATACGTTATACGTTATACGTTATACGTTATAACGTTATACGTTATACGTTATACGTTATACGTTATACGTTTACGTTATACGTTATACGTTATACGTTATACGTTATACGTTATACGTTATACGTTATACGTTATACGTTATACGTTATACGTTATACGTTATACGTTATACGTTATACGTTATACGTTATACGTTATACGTTATACGTTATACGTTATACGTTATACGTTATACGTTATACGTTATACGTTATACGTTACGTTATACGTTATACGTTATACGTTATACGTTATACGTTATACGTTATACGTTATACGTTATACGTTATACGTTATACGTTATACGTTATACGTTATACGTTATACGTTATACGTTATACGTTATACGTTATACGTTATACGTTATACGTTATACGTTATACGTTATACGTTATACGTTATACGTTATACGTTATACGTTATACGTTATACGTTATACGTTATACGTTATACGTTATACGTTATACGTTATACGTTATACGTTATACGTTATACGTTATACGTTATACGTTATACGTTATACGTTATACGTTATACGTTATACGTTATACGTTATACGTTATACGTTATACGTTATACGTTATACGTTATACGTTATACGTTTACGTTACGTTATACGTTATACGTTATACGTTATACGTTATACGTTATACGTTATACGTTATACGTTATACGTTATACGTTATACGTTATACGTTATACGTTATACGTTATACGTTATACGTTATACGTTATACGTTATACGTTATACGTTATACGTTATACGTTATACGTTATACGTTATACGTTATACGTTATACGTTATACGTTATACGTTATATACGTTATACGTTATACGTTATACGTTATACGTTATACGTTATACGTTATACGTTATACGTTATACGTTATACGTTATACGTTATATACGTTATACGTTATACGTTATACGTTATACGTTATACGTTATACGTTATACGTTATACGTTATACGTTATACGTTATACGTTATACGTTATACGTTATACGTTATACGTTATACGTTA
>CAKAJA020000719.1:0-16702 GCA_916610235.2 Lasioglossum morio | reverse complement strand
AACGTATAACGTATAACGTATAACGTATAACGTATAACGTATAACGTATAACGTATAACGTATAACGTATAACGTATAACGTATAACGTATAACGTATAACGTATAACGTATAACGTATAACGTATAACGTATAACGTATAACGTATAACGTATAACGTATAACGTATAACGTATAACGTATAACGTATAACGTATAACGTATAACGTATAACGTATAACGTATAACGTATAACGTATAACGTATAACGTATAACGTATAACGTATAACGTATAACGTATAACGTATAACGTATAACGTATAACGTATAACGTATAACGTATAACGTATAACGTATAACGTATAACGTATAACGTATAACGGATAAAGTATAACGTACAACGTACAACGTAGAACGTATAACGTATAACGTATAACGTATAACGTATAACGTATAACGTATAACGTATAACGTATAACGTATAACGTATAACGTATGACGTATAACGTATAACGTATAACGTATAACGTATAACGTATAACGTATAACGTACAACGTACAACGTATAACGTACAACGTACAACGTACAACGTACAACGTATAACGTATAACGTATAACGTATAACTTTTAACGTTAAACATATAACGTATAACGTATAACGTATAACGTATAACGTATAACGTATAACGTATAACGTATAACGTATAACGTATAACGTATAACGTGTAACGTATAACGTATAACGTATAACGTATAACGTATAACGTATAACGTATAACGTATAACGTACAGCGTATAACGTATAACGTATAACGTATAACGTATAACGTATAATGTTAAACGTATAACGTATAACGTATAACGTATAACGTATAACGTACAACGTATAACGTATAACGTATAACGTATAACTTATAACGTTAAACATATAACGTATAACGTATAACGTATAACGTATAACGTATAACGTATAACGTATAACGTATAACGTATAACGTATAACGTATAACGTATAACGTATAACGTATAACGTATAACGTATAACGTATAACGTATAACGTATAACGTATAACGTATAACGTATAACGTATAACGTATAACGTATAACGTATAACGTATAACGTATAACGTATGACGTGTAACGTATAACGTATAACGTATAACGTATAACGTATAACGTATAACGTATAACGTATAACGTATAACGTACAACGTAGAACGTACAACGTACAACGTACAACGTACAACGTACAACGTACAACGTATAACGTATAACGTATAACGTATAACGTATAACGTATAACGTATAACGTATAACGTATAACGTATAACGTATAACGTATAACGTATAACGTATAACGTATAACGTATAACGTATAACGTATAACGATAAACATATAACGTATAACGTATAACGTATAACGTATAACGTATAACGTATAACGTATAACGTATAACGTATAACGTATAACGTATAACGTATAACATATAACGTATAACGTTAAACATATAACGTATTTACTTATAACGTATAACGTATAACGTGTAACGTTTAACGTATAACGTATAATGTATAATGTATAACGTTAAACGTATAACGTATAACGTACAACGTATAACGTATAACGTTAAACATATAACGTATAACGTATAACGTATAACGTATAACGTATAACGTATAACGTATAACGTATAACGTATAACGTATAACGTATAACGTATAACGTATAACGTATAACGTATAACGTATAACGTATAACGTATAACGTATAACGTATAACGTATAACGTATAACGTATAACGTATAACGTATAACGTATAACGTATAACGTATAACGTATAACGTATAACGTATAACGTATAACGTATAACGTATAACGTATAACGTATAACGTATAACGTATAACGTATAACGTATAACGTATAACGTATAACGTATAACGTATAACGTATAACGTATAACGTATAACGTATAACGTATAACGTATAACGTATAACGTATAACGTATAACGTATAACGTATAACGTATAACGTATAACGTATAACGTATAACGTATAACGTATAACGTATAACGTATAACGTATAACGTATAACGTATAACGTATAACGTATAACGTATAACGTATAACGTATAACGTATAACGTATAACGTATAACGTATAACGTATAACGTATAACGTATAACGTATAACGTATAACGTATAACGTATAACGTATAACGTATAACGTATAACGGATAAAGTATAACGTACAACGTACAACGTAGAACGTATAACGTATAACGTATAACGTATAACGTATAACGTATAACGTATAACGTATAACGTACAACGTACAACGTAGAACGTACAACGTATAACGTATAACGTATAACGTATAACGTATAACGTATAACGTATAACGTATAACGTATAACGTATAACGTATAACGTATAACGTATAACGTATAACGTATAACGTATAACGTATAACGTATAACGTACAACGTACAACGTACAACGTACAACGTATAACGTATAACGTATAACGTATAACGTATAACGTATAACGTATAACGTATAACGTATAACATATAACGTATAACGTTAAACATATAACGTATTTACTTATAACGTATAACGTATAACGTGTAACGTTTAACGTATAACGTATAATGTATAATGTATAACGTTAAACGTATAACGTATAACGTACAACGTATAACGTATAACGTTAAACATATAACGTATAACGTATAACGTATAACGTATAACGTATAACGTATAACGTATAACGTATAACGTATAACGTATAACGTATAACGTATAACGTATAACGTATAACGTATAACGTATAACGTATAACGTATAACGTATAACGTATAACGTATAACGTATAACGTATAACGTATAACGTATAACGTATAACGTATAACGTATAACGTATAACGTATAACGTATAACGTATAACGTATAACGTATAACGTATAACGTATAACGTATAACGTATAACGTATAACATATAACGTATAACGTTAAACATATAACGTATTTACTTATAACGTATAACGTATAACGTGTAACGTTTAACGTATAACGTATAATGTATAATGTATAACGTTAAACGTATAACGTATAACGTACAACGTATAACGTATAACGTTAAACATATAACGTATAACGTATAACGTATAACGTATAACGTATAACGTATAACGTATAACGTATAACGTATAACGTATAACGTATAACGTATAACGTATAACGTATAACGTATAACGTATAACGTATAACGTATAACGTATAACGTATAACGTATAACGTATAACGTATAACGTATAACGTATAACGTACAACGTACAACGTACAACGTATAACGTATAACGTATAACGTATAACGTATAACGTATAACGTATAACGTATAACGTATAACGTATAACGTATAACGTATAACGTATAACGTATAACGTATAACGTATAACGTATAACGTATAACGATAAACATATAACGTATAACGTATAACGTATAACGTATAACGTATAACGTATAACGTATAACGTATAACGTATAACGTATAACGTATAACGTATAACATATAACGTATAACGTTAAACATATAACGTATTTACTTATAACGTATAACGTATAACGTGTAACGTTTAACGTATAACGTATAATGTATAATGTATAACGTTAAACGTATAACGTATAACGTACAACGTATAACGTATAACGTTAAACATATAACGTATAACGTATAACGTATAACGTATAACGTATAACGTATAACGTATAACGTATAACGTATAACGTATAACGTATAACGTATAACGTATAACGTATAACGTATAACGTATAACGTATAACGTATAACGTATAACGTATAACGTATAACGTATAACGTATAACGTATAACGTATAACGTATAACGTATAACGTATAACGTATAACGTATAACGTATAACGTATAACGTATAACGTATAACGTATAACGTATAACGTATAACGTATAACGTATAACGTATAACGTATAACGTATAACGTATAACGTATAACGTATAACGTATAACGTATAACGTATAACGTATAACGTATAACGTATAACGTATAACGTATAACGTATAACGTATAACGTATAACGTATAACGTATAACGTATAACGTATAACGTATAACGTATAACGTATAACGTATAACGTATAACGTATAACGTATAACGTATAACGTATAACGTATAACGGATAAAGTATAACGTACAACGTACAACGTAGAACGTATAACGTATAACGTATAACGTATAACGTATAACGTATAACGTATAACGTATAACGTATAACGTACAACGTACAACGTAGAACGTACAACGTATAACGTATAACGTATAACGTATAACGTATAACGTATAACGTATAACGTATAACGTATAACGTATAACGTATAACGTATAACGTATAACGTATAACGTATAACGTATAACGTATAACGTATAACGTATAACGTACAACGTACAACGTACAACGTACAACGTATAACGTATAACGTATAACGTATAACGTATAACGTATAACGTATAACATATAACGTATAACGTTAAACATATAACGTATTTACTTATAACGTATAACGTATAACGTGTAACGTTTAACGTATAACGTATAATGTATAATGTATAACGTTAAACGTATAACGTATAACGTACAACGTATAACGTATAACGTTAAACATATAACGTATAACGTATAACGTATAACGTATAACGTATAACGTATAACGTATAACGTATAACGTATAACGTATAACGTATAACGTATAACGTATAACGTATAACGTATAACGTATAACGTATAACGTATAACGTATAACGTATAACGTATAACGTATAACGTATAACGTATAACGTATAACGTATAACGTATAACGTATAACGTATAACGTATAACGTATAACGTATAACGTATAACGTATAACGTATAACGTATAACGTATAACGTATAACGTATAACATATAACGTATAACGTTAAACATATAACGTATTTACTTATAACGTATAACGTATAACGTGTAACGTTTAACGTATAACGTATAATGTATAATGTATAACGTTAAACGTATAACGTATAACATACAACGTATAACGTATAACGTTAAACATATAACGTATAACGTATAACGTATAACGTATAACGTATAACGTATAACGTATAACGTATAACGATAACGTATAACGTATAACGTATAACGTATAACGTATAACGTATAACGTATAACGTATAACGTATAACGTATAACGTATAACGTATAACGTATAACGTATAACGTATAACGTATAACGTATAACGTATAACGTATAACGTATAACGTATAACGTATAACGTATAACGTATAACGTATAACGTATAACGTATAACGTATAACGTATAACGTATAACGTATAACGTATAACGTATAACGTATAACGTATAACGTATAACGTATAACGTATAACGTATAACGTATAACGTATAACGTATAACGTATAACGTATAACGTATAACGTATAACGTATAACGTATAACGTATAACGTATAACGTATAACGTATAACGTATAACGTATAACGTATAACGTATAACGTATAACGTATAACGTATAACGTATAACGTATAACGTATAACGTATAACGTATAACGTATAACGTATAACGTATAACGTATAACGTATAACGTATAACGTATAACGTATAACGTATAACGTATAACGTATAACGTATAACGTATAACGTATAACGTATAACGTATAACGTATAACGTATAACGTATAACGTATAACGGATAAAGTATAACGTACAACGTACAACGTAGAACGTATAACGTATAACGTATAACGTATAACGTATAACGTATAACGTATAACGTATAACGTATAACGTACAACGTACAACGTAGAACGTATAACGTATAACGTATAACGTATAACGTATAACGTATAACGTATAACGTATAACGTATAACGTATAACGTATAACGTATAACGTATAACGTATAACGTATAACGTACAACGTACAACGTACAACGTACAACGTATAACGTATAACGTATAACGTATAACGTATAACGTATAACGTATAACTTTTAACGTTAAACATATAACGTATAACGTATAACGTATAACGTATAACGTATAACGTATAACGTATAACGTATAACGTATAACGTATAACGTATAACGTAGAACGTATAACGTATAACGTATAACGTATAACGTATAAC
The DNA here is from genome assembly GCA_916610235.2 of Lasioglossum morio. NCBI lineage: Eukaryota > Metazoa > Arthropoda > Insecta > Hymenoptera > Halictidae > Lasioglossum > Lasioglossum morio. The sequence goes on along the minus strand of CAKAJA020000719.1, from coordinate 10,492 downwards.
GTATAACGTATAACATATAACGTTTAACGTTAAACATATAACGTATTTACTTATAACGTATAACGTATAACGTGTAACGTTTAACGTATAACGTATAATGTATAATGTATATCGTTAAACGTATAACGTATAACGTACAACGTATAACGTATAACGTTAAACATATAACGTATAACGTATAACGTATAACGTATAACGTATAACGTATAACGTATAACGTATAACGTATAACGTATAACGTACAACGTATAACGTATAACGTTAAACATATAACGTATAACGTATAACGTATAACGTATAACGTATAACGTATAACGTATAACGTATAACGTATAACGTATAACGTATAACGTATAACGTATAACGTATAACGTATAACGTATAACGTATAACGTATAACGTATAACGTATAACGTATAACGTATAACGTATAACGTATAACGTATAACGTATAACGTATAACGTATAACGTATAACGTATAACGTATAACGTATAACGTATAACGTATAACGTATAACGTATAACGTATAACGTATAACGTATAACGTATAACGTATAACGTATAACGTATAACTTTTAACGTTAAACATATAACGTATAACGTATAACGTATAACGTATAACGTATAACGTATAACGTATAACGTATAACGTATAACGTATTACGTATAACGTATAACGTAGAACGTATAACGTATAACGTATAACGTATAACGTATAACGTATAACGTATAACGTATAACATATAACGTTTAACGTTAAACATATAACGTATTTACTTATAACGTATAACGTATAACGTGTAACGTTTAACGTATAACGTATAATGTATAATGTATATCGTTAAACGTATAACGTATAACGTACAACGTATAACGTATAACATTAAACATATAACGTATAACGTATAACGTATAACGTATAACGTATAACGTATAACGTATAACGTATAACGTATAACGTATAACGTATAACGTATAACGTGTAACGTATAACGTATAACGTATAACGTATAACGTATAACGTATAACGTATAACGTATAACGTATAACGTACAACGTATAACGTATAACGTATAACGTATAACGTATAACGTACAACGTATAACGTATAACGTATAACGTATAACTTATAACGTTAAACATATAACGTATAACGTATAACGTATAACGTATAACGTATAACGTATAACGTATAACGTATAACGTATAACGTATAACGTATAACGTATTACGTATAACGTATAACGTATAACGTATAACGTATAACGTATAACGTATAACGTATAACGTATAACGTATAACGTATAACGTATAACGTATAACGTATAACGTATAACGTATAACGTATAACGTGTAACGTATAACGTATAACGTATAACGTGTAACGTGTAACGTGTAACGTGTAACGTATAACGTATAACGTATAACGTATAACGTATAACGTATAACGTATAACGTATAACGTATAACGTATAACGTACAACGTACAACGTACAACGTATAACGTATAACGTATAACGTATAACGTATAACGTATAACGTATAACGTATAACGTATAACGTATAACGTATAACGTATAACGTATAACGTATAACGTATAACGTATAATGTATAACGTATAACGTACATCGTGTAACGTATAACGTATAATGTATAACGTATAACGTATAACGTATAACGTATAACGTATAACGTATAACGTATAACGTATAACGTATAACGTATAACGTATAACGTATAACGTATAACGTATAACGTATAACGTATAACGTATAACGTATAACGATAAACATATAACGTATAACGTATAACGTATAACGTATAACGTATAACGTATAACGTATAACGTATAACGTATAACGTATAACGTATAACATATAACGTATAACGTTAAACATATAACGTATTTACTTATAACGTATAACGTATAACGTGTAACGTTTAACGTATAACGTATAATGTATAATGTATAACGTATAACGTATAACGTTAAACATATAACGTATAACGTATAACGTATAACGTATAACGTATAACGTATAACGTATAACGTATAACGTATAACGTATAACGTATAACGTATAACGTATAACGTATAACGTATAACATATAACGTTTAACGTTAAACATATAACGTATTTACTTATAACGTATAACGTATAACGTGTAACGTTTAACGTATAACGTATAATGTATAATGTATAACGTTAAACGTATAACGTATAACGTACAACGTATAACGTATAACGAATAACGTATAACGTATAACGTATAACGTATAACGTATAACGTATATCGTATAACGTATAACGTATAATGTATAACGTATAACGAATAACGTATAACGTATAACGTATAACGTATATCGTATAACGTATAACGTATAATGTATAACGTATAACTTATAACGTATAACGTATAACGTATACCGTATAACGTATAACGTATAACGTATAACGTATAACGTATAACGTATAACGTATAACGTATAACGTATAACGTATAACGTATAACGTATAACGTATAACGTATAACGAATAACGTATAACGTATAACGGATAAAGTATAACGTACAACGTACAACGTAGAACGTATAACGTATAACGTATAACGTATAACGTATAACGTATAACGTATAACGTATAACGTATAACGTATGACGTATAACGTATAACGTATAACGTATAACGTATAACGTATAACGTACAACGTACAACGTATAACGTACAACGTATAACGTATAACGTATAACGTATAACGTATAACGTATAACGTATAACGTATAACGTATAACGTATAACGTATAACGTATAACGTATAACGTATAACGTATAACGTATAACGGATAAAGTATAACGTACAACGTACAACGTAGAACGTATAACGTATAACGTATAACGTATAACGTATAACGTATAACGTATAACGTATAACGTATAACGTATAACGTATAACGTGTAACGTTTAACGTATAACGTATAATGTATAATGTATAACGTTAAACGTATAACGTATAACGTACAACGTATAACGTATAACGAATAACGTATAACGTATAACGTATAACGTATAACGTATATCGTATAACGTATAACGTATAATGTATAACGTATAACGAATAACGTATAACGTATAACGTATAACGTATATCGTATAACGTATAACGTATAATGTATAACGTATAACGTATAATGTATAACGTATAACGTACATCGTGTAACGTATAACGTATAATGTATAACGTATAACGTATAACGTATAACGTATAACGTATAACGTATAACGTATAACGTATAACGTATAACGTATAACGTATAACGTATAACGTATAACGTATAACGTATAACGATAAACATATAACGTATAACGTATAACGTATAACGTATAACGTATAACGTATAACGTATAACGTATAACGTATAACGTATAACATATAACGTATAACGTTAAACATATAACGTTTTTACTTATAACGTATAACGTATAACGTGTAACGTTTAACGTATAACGTATAATGTATAATGTATAACGTTAAACGTATAACGTATAACGTACAACGTATAACGTATAACGTTAAACATATAACGTATAACGTATAACGTATAACGTATAACGTATAACGTATAACGTATAACGTATAACGTATAACGTATAACGTATAACGTATAACGTATAACGTATAACGTATAACGTATAACGTATAACGTATAACATATAACGTTTAACGTTAAACATATAACGTATTTACTTATAACGTATAACGTATAACGTGTAACGTTTAACGTATAACGTATAATGTATAATGTATAACGTTAAACGTATAACGTATAACGTACAACGTATAACGTATAACGAATAACGTATAACGTATAACGTATAACGTATAACGTATATCGTATAACGTATAACGTATAATGTATAACGTATAACGAATAACGTATAACGTATAACGTATAACGTATATCGTATAACGTATAACGTATAATGTATAACGTATAACGTATAACGTATAACGTATAACGTATACCGTATAACGTATAACGTATAACGTATAACGTATAACGTATAACGTATAACGTATAACGTATAACGTATAACGTATAACGTATAACGTATAACGTATAACGAATAACGTATAACGTATAACGGATAAAGTATAACGTACAACGTACAACGTAGAACGTATAACGTATAACGTATAACGTATAACGTATAACGTATAACGTATAACGTATAACGTATGACGTATAACGTATAACGTATAACGTATAACGTATAATGTATAACGTATAACGAATAACGTATAACGTATAACGTATAACGTATATCGTATAACGTATAACGTATAATGTATAACGTATAACGTATAATGTATAACGTATAACGTACATCGTGTAACGTATAACGTATAATGTATAACGTATAACGTATAACGTATAACGTATAACGTATAACGTATAACGTATAACGTATAACGTATAACGTATAACGTATAACGTATAACGTATAACGTATAACGTATAACGTATAACGTATAACGTATAACGTATAACGTATAACGATAAACATATAACGTATAACGTATAACGTATAACGTATAACGTATAACGTATAACGTATAACGTATAACGTATAACGTATAACGTATAACATATAACGTATAACGTTAAACATATAACGTATTTACTTATAACGTATAACGTATAACGTGTAACGTTTAACGTATAACGTATAATGTATAATGTATAACGTTAAACGTATAACGTATAACGTACAACGTATAACGTATAACGTTAAACATATAACGTATAACGTATAACGTATAACGTATAACGTATAACGTATAACGTATAACGTATAACGTATAACGTGTAACGTATAACATATAACGTATAACGTATAACGTATAACGTATAACATATAACGTTTAACGTTAAACATATAACGTATTTACTTATAACGTATAATGTATAACGTGTAACGTTTAACGTATAACGTATAATGTATAATGTATAACGTTAAACGTATAACGTATAACGTACAACGTATAACGTATAACGAATAACGTATAACGTATAACGTATAACGTATAACGTATAACGTATATCGTATAACGTATAACGTATAATGTATAACGTATAACGAATAACGTATAACGTATAACGTATAACGTATAACGTATAACGTATAACGTATAATGTATAACGTATAACGTATAACGTATAACGTATAACGTATACCGTATAACGTATAACGTATAACGTATAACGTATAACGTATAACGTATAACGTATAACGTATAACGTATAACGTATAACGTATAACGTATAACGTATAACGAATAACGTATAACGTATAACGGATAAAGTATAACGTACAACGTACAACGTAGAACGTATAACGTATAACGTATAACGTATAACGTATAACGTATAACGTATAACGTATAACGTATAACGTATGACGTATAACGTATAACGTATAACGTATAACGTATAACGTATAACGTACAACGTACAACGTATAACGTACAACGTACAACGTATAACGTACAACGTATAACGTATAACGTATAACGTATAACGTATAACGTATAACGTATAACGTATAACGTATAACGTATAACGTATAACGTATAACGTATAACGGATAAAGTATAACGTACAACGTACAACGTAGAACGTATAACGTATAACGTATAACGTATAACGTATAACGTATAACGTATAACGTATAACGTATAACGTATAACGTATAACGTATAACGTGTAACGTTTAACGTATAACGTATAATGTATAATGTATAACGTTAAACGTATAACGTATAACGTACAACGTATAACGTATAACGAATAACGTATAACGTATAACGTATAACGTATAACGTATATCGTATAACGTATAACGTATAATGTATAACGTATAACGAATAACGTATAACGTATAACGTATAACGTATATCGTATAACGTATAACGTATAATGTATAACGTATAACGTATAATGTATAACGTATAACGTACATCGTGTAACGTATAACGTATAATGTATAACGTATAACGTATAACGTATAACGTATAACGTATAACGTATAACGTATAACGTATAACGTATAACGTATAACGTATAACGTATAACGTATAACGATAAACATATAACGTATAACGTATAACGTATAACGTATAACGTATAACGTATAACGTATAACGTATAACGTATAACGTATAACGTATAACATATAACGTATAACGTTAAACATATAACGTATTTACTTATAACGTATAACGTATAACGTGTAACGTTTAACGTATAACGTATAATGTATAATGTATAACGTTAAACGTATAACGTATAACGTACAACGTATAACGTATAACGTTAAACATATAACGTATAACGTATAACGTATAACGTATAACGTATAACGTATAACGTATAACGTATAACGTATAACGTATAACGTATAACGTATAACGTATAACGTATAACGTATAACGTATAACGTATAACGTATAACGTATAACGTATAACATATAACGTTTAACGTTAAACATATAACGTATTTACTTATAACGTATAACGTATAACGTGTAACGTTTAACGTATAACGTATAATGTATAATGTATAACGTTAAACGTATAACGTATAACGTACAACGTATAACGTATAACGAATAACGTATAACGTATAACGTATAACGTATAACGTATATCGTATAACGTATAACGTATAATGTATAACGTATAACGAATAACGTATAACGTATAACGTATAACGTATATCGTATAACGTATAACGTATAATGTATAACGTATAACGTATAACGTATAACGTATAACGTATACCGTATAACGTATAACGTATAACGTATAACGTATAACGTATAACGTATAACGTATAACGTATAACGTATAACGTATAACGTATAACGTATAACGTATAACGTATAACGAATAACGTATAACGTATAACGGATAAAGTATAACGTACAACGTACAACGTAGAACGTATAACGTATAACGTATAACGTATAACGTATAACGTATAACGTATAACGTATAACGTATGACGTATAACGTATAACGTATAACGTATAACGTATAACGTATAACGTACAACGTACAACGTATAACGTACAACGTATAACGTATAACGTATAACGTATAACGTATAACGTATAACGTATAACGTATAACGTATAACGTATAACGTATAACGTATAACGTATAACGGATAAAGTATAACGTACAACGTACAACGTAGAACGTATAACGTATAACGTATAACGTATAACGTATAACGTATAACGTATAACGTATAACGTATAACGTATAACGTATAACGTATAACGTATAACGTATAACGTATAACGTATAACGTATAACGTATAACGTATAACGTATAACGTATAACGTATAACGTATAACGTATAACGTATAACGTATAACGAATAACGTATAACGTATAACGGATAAAGTATAACGTACAACGTACAACGTAGAACGTATAACGTATAACGTATAACGTATAACGTATAACGTATAACGTATAACGTATAACGTATAACGTATGACGTATAACGTATAACGTATAACGTATAACGTATAACGTATAACGTACAACGTACAACGTATAACGTACAACGTATAACGTATAACGTATAACGTATAACGTATAACGTATAACGTATAACGTATAACGTATAACGTATAACGTATAACGTATAACGTATAACGGATAAAGTATAACGTACAACGTACAACGTAGAACGTATAACGTATAACGTATAACGTATAACGTATAACGTATAACGTATAACGTATAACGTATAACGTATAACGTATAACGTATAACGTGTAACGTATAACGTTAAACATATAACGTATAACGTATAACGTATAACGTATAACGTATAACGTATAACGTATAACGTATAACGTATAACGTATAACGTATAACATATAACGTATAACGTTAAACATATAACGTATTTACTTATAACGTATAACGTATAACGTGTAACGTTTAACGTATAACGTATAATGTATAATGTATAACGTTAAACGTATAACGTATAACGTACAACGTATAACGTACAACGTATAACGTATAACGTATAACGTATAACGTATAACGTATAACGTATAACGTATAACGTATAACGTATAACGTATAACGTATAACGTATAACGTATAACGTATAACGTATAACATATAACGTATAACGTTAAACATATAACGTATTTACTTATAACGTATAACGTATAACGTGTAACGTTTAACGTATAACGTATAATGTATAATGTATAACGTTAAACGTATAACGTATAACGTACAACGTATAACGTATAACGTTAAACATATAACGTATAACGTATAACGTATAACGTATAACGTATAACGTATAACGTATAACGTATAACGTATAACGTATAACGTATAACGTATAACGTATAACGTATAACGTATAACGTATAACGTATAACGTATAACGTATAACGTATAACGTATAACATATAACGTTTAACGTTAAACATATAACGTATTTACTTATAACGTATAACGTATAACGTGTAACGTTTAACGTATAACGTATAATGTATAATGTATAACGTTAAACGTATAACGTATAACGTACAACGTATAACGTATAACGAATAACGTATAACGTATAACGTATAACGTATAACGTATAACGTATAACGTATAACGTGTAACGTGTAACGTGTAACGTGTAACGTATAACGTATAACGTATAACGTATATCGTATAACGTATAACGTATAATGTATAACGTATAACGTATAACGTATAACGTATAACGTATACCGTATAACGTATAACGTATAACGTATAACGTATAACGTATAACGTATAACGTATAACGTATAACGTATAACGTATAACGTATAACGTATAACGTATAACGTATAACGAATAACGTATAACGTATAACGGATAAAGTATAACGTACAACGTACAACGTAGAACGTATAACGTATAACGTATAACGTATAACGTATAACGTATAACGTATAACGTATAACGTATGACGTATAACGTATAACGTATAACGTATAACGTATAACGTATAACGTACAACGTACAACGTATAACGTACAACGTATAACGTATAACGTATAACGTATAACGTATAACGTATAACGTATAACGTATAACGTATAACGTATAACGTATAACGTATAACGTATAACGGATAAAGTATAACGTACAACGTACAACGTAGAACGTATAACGTATAACGTATAACGTATAACGTATAACGTATAACGTATAACGTATAACGTATAACGTATAACGTATAACGTATAACGTATAACGTATAACGTATAACGTATAACGTATAACGTATAACGTATAACGTATAACGTATAACGTATAACGTATAACGTATAACGTATAACGTATAACGTATAACGAATAACGTATAACGTATAACGTATAAAGTATAACGTACAACGTACAACGTAGAACGTATAACGTATAACGTATAACGTATAACGTATAACGTATAACGTATAACGTATAACGTATAACGTATGACGTATAACGTATAACGTATAACGTATAACGTATAACGTATAACGTACAACGTACAACGTATAACGTACAACGTATAACGTATAACGTATAACGTATAACGTATAACGTATAACGTATAACGTATAACGTATAACGTATAACGTATAACGTATAACGTATAACGTATAACGGATAAAGTATAACGTACAACGTACAACGTAGAACGTATAACGTATAACGTATAACGTATAACGTATAACGTATAACGTATAACGTATAACGTATAACGTATAACGTATAACGTATAACGTATAACGTATAACGTATAACGTATAACGTATAACGTATAACGTGTAACGTGTAACGTGTAACGTGTAACGTATAACGTATAACGTATAACGTATAACGTATAACGTATAACGTACAACGTACAACGTACAACGTACAACGTACAACGTATAACGTGTAACGTTAAACGTATAACGTATAACATATAACGTTAAACATGTAACGTATAACGTATAACGTTAAACATATAACGTATAACGTATAACGTATAACGTATAACGTATAACGAATAACGTATAACGTATAACGTATAACGTATAACGTATAACGTATAACGTATAACGTATAACGTATAACGTATAACGTATAACGTATAACGTATAACGTACAACGTACAACGTATAACGTACAACGTACAACGTACAACGTACAACGTATAACGTATAATGTATAACGTGTAACTTTTAACGTTAAACATATAACGTATAACGTATAACGTATAACGTATAACGTATAACGTATAACGTATAACGTATAACGTATAACGTATAACGTATAACGTATAACGTATAACGTAGAACGTATAACGTATAACGTATAACGTATAACGAGTAACGTATAACATATAACGTATAACGTACAACGTATAACGTACAAC